>JZLH01S0113363.1:26060-36448 GCA_001188425.1 Eucidaris tribuloides | reverse complement strand
CCTTAAGAATCGTTCAGTTAATGATACAAGCATGAAATTTGGCATAACTGTAGAGTTAAGGTCGCTCTATCAGAAAAAGATCCTGGCCACGAAAAATTCCAAGATGGCTGCCAGATGACATCATTATGACATAATTACCAGTTTTTTGGTTGGATATGTGTCAAAATTTAGTAAAATTTCAACTTTGAACTTGAGTGAAAGAAGACTCATAGCAAGCTGAAGGTCAGCATAAGGTCAAAGGTCAGAGTCAGTGGTCAATGACCTTTTTGAGCGCAATGTTAATTTTTTGAGCAAGTTTCCATTATTTTCCAAAACCTTGCCCTTTTTTTGCATAATTGTGACAAAACTTGGGTGGTAGATGTCTCATAGGAAGCTGAAGGTCAAACAAAGGTCAAAAGGTCACCTTCAGGGGTCAATGACTAGTTTAAACCCAGGTTAATTTGAGCAAGTTTATATTATAGTCCATAACTTTGCTCCCATTTGCACAATTGTGGCCAAACTTGGGAGGTAGCTGTCTCATACTATATGAGGCTGAAGGTCACCAAAAGGTCAAAGGTCACTGGCAGGGGTCAACGACATTTTTGACCCCAATGTTATTTTGGGGGGCAAGTTTTTATTATGTCCCATAACTTTGCCCCATTTGCATAATTGTGACAAAACTTGGGTGGTACATGTCTCATAGAAGGCTAATATCACCGAAACGTCAAAGGTCATTGGCAGGGGTCAACAACCTTTTTGAGCCCAATGTTAAGTTTTTTTTAAGCAAGTTTCTATTATTTCCCATAAAAAGAAAAAAAAAGACCCTGGCCACAAAAAATCCAAGATGGCAGTCATTTCCAAGATAGTTGCCAGTTGACCACATCATTATGAGATATTTGCCAAGTCTTTGTTGAATGTGGGTCAAAATTGAGTTAAAGAGAACACACAGTACTGGTTGATGATGGAAAATCTTTCATCAAAATTTCACATTTCCATATTTTCTAGCTGAGAGTAAATTACATTTGCATTATAATGTGGGACTAATTCACTTCATATGCAATAAAAAGAGTAGGAATTGGCAGTTTGAGTACCCGACGGAGTAAGCTCCGTTGCTGCAGTGTGTATGGCAACAATTAACATAGTCCCACATATGGATTTCTGTGTAAGTACTTTGTCAGCAGTGGGGATTTGTGTAACAGATATGTCCAAAACGAAGTGTTGTGTTGTTTTCAACTACTCTCTCCTGTACTATAGTGACTATTTTTAGAATAGAAGGTTTGAAAGCAGTTGATATTAAAATGTTGTTGTTCGTGCAAGTCACCAACCAGTACTGTGTATTCTCTTTAAATTTCAAGATTTTTAGACCTTTTACCTTGCCGACAGTGAATATCATTAAAACAAAACAAATCGGACATGGCTGCCTTTTTCTAAGATTGCCGCCAAATACCGATGTCATGCAACTACACATATCGTCATCAATATGTTAAGATGTTTGATTGACCCAACCACATCTATGTTTTTGGCCACTATGATTCAGAAAAGCACATGGCATTATTTTGTTTTAAACCCTTTATTCAACAAAAGTAAATATAACAACTGAACAAGGTAATAGTATTTCCCCCAAAATAATCTCTTAATAATCTCTTACAAACTCTTCAAATGACATAACATAGAGCTGAATAAAATGTAATACTCCAGGAGTCTAGTTGATCCAAAAATATATTTAAAACAACCATTTACCCCCGCCCCCCTCCGCCCATGTATCTACATTCTTCAACCTGGAACATATAAGTTGATTGGTCCACTACATGACAAAAAATCAAGATTTAACACTGATGCAATTAACATATTAAATCCCCGTCCCCAATCTTGAACCTGAGAGATCCTCTCTACGTTTCCTGAATTCGAAAAATCAATGTCAAATTAAGGTAATTTGTTTTCTCCTTTTGAATAAATACTTCAGCGGTATCACAATTTGAACAAAAAAGCCTCTAGTATAAGAACTATGATGAGTGTTTCACCCATGGAGATCCAGTAGCAACGTAACTGACGTGAAAAAATGGCCTATCATCCAAACTTTATATTCCAACTCAAAAGTAATAACTGAAAAAAAGATCTTTCTAACCTTAACCTCACTGTCCGAATTGAATGCTAAACTACCCTTTTACCATCCATTGATCAACATCCACCTTGGGTGCCTGACAAATTTACTCACAGGAGCAGCTGCAGAGCGGAGTGTAAAGTAGTCCATTCATCACACATCTGCATCTTCTACATCATTACTTTTAACCATTACATTAGGAAAAGTGTCGGCTTCCTCAACCCGCCCATAACAATAAAACTACCCGTGTTTTTCAAACCTCAAATTTTAATTCTTACCTTCTGGGCTTCCTATCTTGCTGTAAAGTACTGGCACTGTTCACCCTTAAACCAATCCTTGATCTTGCGGAATAACATTGACATTGTTAAGAAATTGTCTGACGTAAGGAAATTTAAACTCTACTAGCGTGGACCATTTTTCACTGAAGAGGCCACTTTTTTGTTATCTTGACTCGTGAGTTAAACTTCGTACAAAATAAACCGACCCAGAAATTCAGAAATTAATGTTATTAATGTTCTGAAAACAGCACGAGACCATACAAAACATATTTCAGATTGAGGCACATAGAAAAGTAGCATTTGCAGCTACGTTGTCACTACGGTAAACAAGGAACAAGGTGATGGCCAAAATGTGTCTCGCCCAGTTTCGCATACATACAAACTTGCTAAAAAAATGTAACACTGGGTTCAAAAGGTTTTTGACCCCTATCTGTGACCTTTGACCTATTGACGACCTCCAGCTTCGTATGAGACATTCACCATCCAAGTTCGGTCACAATTGGGCGAAAGGGGAAAAGGTTACGGGACATAATGGAAAGTTGCTAAAAAAATTGGACTCACAAAGGTCGTTGACCCCTGCCAGTGACCTTTGATCTTTTCGTGACATTCAGGTCCCTATCAGACATCTACCATCCACGTTTGGTCACAATTATGCAAATGAGGGCAAAGTTATGGACCCTAATAGAAACTTGCTCAAAACTCAACATTGGGCTCAAAAGGGTCATTGACCCTAAGGTGACCTTTGACCTTTTAGTGACAATCAGTTTCCTATGAGACATCTACCACCCAACTTTGGTCATAATAGTGCAATTGGGGGCAACATGATACAAACTTGCTCAAAAACTCAACATTGGGCTCAAAAAGGTCATTGACCCCCAAGGTGACCTTTGACCTTTTGGTGACCTCAAGCTCCCTTTGAGACATCTACCACCCAAATTTGATCACAGTTGTGCAACTGGGGACAACATGATACAAACTTGCTCAAAAAGGTCATTGACCCCTGCCAATGACCTTTGAACTTTTGATGACCTTTTGCTCACCATGAGACATCTATCCCCACGGTCAAAATTGAAATGTTACTCAATTTTTACCCACATCCAACAACAACTTAGCAAATATCTCATAGTTATGTTGTCACCTGGCAGCCATCTTGGAAAATGGCCGCCATCTTGGATTTTTTTTTCGCGGCCAGGATCTTTTTCTGAAAGAGTGACCTTGACTCTATATTTGCACCAAATTTCATGCTTGTATCATCAACTGAACGATTATGGCTCAAAATCACTTTTATCTGCTCCACTATTAAACTACACTGTACTTTGATTGCCTAATTTGTTTCCTGTATCATCTAATGAAAATCCCATACCTACTTATCAACGCTTATAAGGTCAAAAACTCACACCACTGCAGTCTGATGATTGTCATGCAACCTCTGCGTCGGTTGGACTCTACCAAATGCAAAAAATAGTGGGTGAAAGCAATATTCAGTGAATAAAAAATAGTCTCTTTCTAAAGAGACCAATGCCCATTACTTTTTTGAATAAATATGCCGTGATAACATTGTTAGTGTACGTTCCTGTGATACGAAAGGTGTCTCTGTGCCTATCCATGCGTAACATGACAACTCATTGTTACCTCTCGAGCAACCAATAGATGGCGCTCATACTGCAATTCATTGCACCGCGTCAACCTGGCTTGCTTGATTCCTGATACCAAACAGCCACCAACACACTCCAACCACTTTAGATTAATAAATACACGAAAGAATGAATTGATGTATCTAGTATTCAATCCATCCATTAAGGAAAAATCAATCGATTCATCAATCCATCCATCCATCCATCCATCAATCAATCAAATCATTCCATCAATTCATCAATCTATCAACCAATCAATCATTCAATCAATCAATCAATCAATCAATCAATCAATCAATCAATCAATCAATCAATCAACCAACTAATCAACCAATCAATCGATAAAGAAATATAGAATTGATGAACAAAGAAAAAATACGTAACATAGATAAGTATCAGAAATTCTATTTGTATAAAGCCAACAAACAAACTGTGGAAGCAAGAAAATTTATTGCATTGCTTACTTTTTCCATTTTCTCTGGCTTATTTCTTTTTTTATTATCTCTGGCAGTCAATACTAGGTGATAATAATCTTTGGTGAGAAATCGTTAATCTGACTCCAATCGCTGTGTTTGTGCCCTTTTGTAGAAGGCACTAATTTGATTTGGCTTTCCCTAACAAATCCTACAATTGTCTTTGTGTTAGGGCTAACAGACGAAGTGACCAAGTCGTTTTTAGGGCATTTTTTTCTTTTCGTCATCTAGACACAAACAGTGCAAGATTTATACACACGAAACAAATCTATAACACACTACAGTCACGACACACAAACATTTCTCAAACACACGGACACAAACACATTTACGACGTCATAATGAGACCAATTTGGATAAAAATGAATATCTGTGTCCATGATTTGTACAACCTGAAATGAAATTTTCGACCAAATAAGCTAAAATTAGTTATGATGTAAAGATTTACATAAATATTCTCCTCTCAAAAAATCCTGAAAACAACGGTTTCGTGAAAATAATCGCTGATAATCTTCAAACAGAAAACACCCTTAATATCCCGAACGGAGTTTGATTTTTTTCCACCATTAAACTACTTTGACTGCCTAACCTGACTCGTATATCATCTTGTAAAAACTCCATACCTTCTAATCATCGGGTATAAGGTCAAAAACTCACACCACTGCAGTCTGATGATTGTCATGCAACCTCTGCTTCGGTTGGACTCTACCAAATGCAAAATTAGTGGGTGAACGCAACATTCACTAAATAAAAAATAGTTTCTTTCTAAAGAGACCAATGCCAATTACTTTTTTTTTAAATAAATATGCCGTGATAACATTGTTAGTGTACATTCCTGTGATACGAAAGGTGTCTCTGCCCCTATACATGCGTAACATGATAACTCATAGTTACCTCTCGAGCAACCGATAGATGGCGCTCATACTGCAATTCGTTGCACCGCGTCAAACTGTCTAGCGTGATTCCTGATACCAAACAGCCACCAACACACTCCAACCACTTTAGATTAATAAATAAATGAAAGAATTAATGAATTGATGTATGATCGTTGTGTTTGTGTCATTTTGTATGAGACCCTACTTTTACTTCTTAGCTTTCCCTACCAAATTCTACAATTGCTTGTGTGATAGTTCTGACAAAATGACCAGGTGCCTTAACCCTAATCAGCATGGGCTTTTTGAGCTATGCTATAGCGGGAGCGGGGGGGGGGGGTAAGATCTCGGCGTCGACTGCGCAGATCGCGCCGAAATCGCACACACGTTACCATTTCGTAATCTACAAGACTGCATAGTTAATTACTCGAATTAATTTGCTATTTTATTGCATAAAATCATAATTAAGCTTAATCACTAATTAAAGCTCTCACAAATGTTTTTTTTGGGGGGGGGTTAGCAAATCACTTGAAAACAAATCTGGAATCCTATGATTTATTTTATTTCCTATGTATTTTGTTTGTTGTTTGACCATTTTTTTTAACTTTTTGTTGAAATTTGTCAGGGACACTTTTGCGACCATAAACAGCATAAAATGTATTTATTCAACCAGTAAAATTAAAAATGATCATACATTTATGAATTCTGTGCTGAAAACATAACTTGTATTGAAAATTGTAAGCAGGATAATCCCAGTTTTTGGGCGAACTATTGGTCTGACATGCAAGTAATATGAATGTTACGTAACTTCGAAGCTTGCATACAGACGCACGTCGCAAATTTGGTCTCAAAAAAGATTGTCAAGTACTCAAGAGAAAAAGTCGTGAAACGGCTGCGGCTACTCTATTGCGCGGTGCCGACATATTGCGCGAAACGTCTAGGGCGAGGATCCGCCCCAGCCTATTGGGGTTAAGGACACATTTATTTCTTGATGTAAACACAAACAGTAAAAAATTTATGCAAATACAATACATGATTTGCCATACCCTGCTCAATAAAAGTTAATCGACGCAAATATATACATAAAATAGTTCATAATGTAAAGAGATTCACATGAATATTACTCAAAAAATGCCTAAAAACCGTAGCTTTTTATTTTGAAAAAAGGCGCTAATACAATTCTCCATTGGTCCAAATGGATAATTAATGTACACTTAGTTATTGAAACACACACACAAACAGTGGCATATTGATTATTGTCGGCCACTTTATTATCTCCATAAATATCATGTAAACAATTGTTTAAAACATGTTTACGTTTATTATAGATACACATGATTGAGGCAACTGGCAGAGGTAAGGAAGATGTGGGCCTTTAATTTGTAAAATATATAGTATCTATAGTTGTAGTTGTGTTTGATTGAGAAATAATAGTCTGATCAGTCAACACACAAACCGCAGGGGTCAATGGACTAATACCGTTTTCAGAAACACAGGTCGTTTGGCAATTGAACCGTAAAAGAAATCCTTTACAGGCACGTATAATACACACTTTAAAAATAATATCGATATAAAAATAAAAAAAAAAAGGAACACACAGTTTTGACATAGGGTATACGTTCTCACGAACTAAAAGGGAAAGAAACTTCTGTCAACATTCCCATACATATTTTCGCAAAATTCGACCAGTAAATTCCGGGAGATATTACGTGTAATGAATATGATATGCCAGTTAACACGGTTGTTATCAATTGGGTGTGTGTTTGTTTACGTGTGTTAGAATGTGTGTATGCTGTGTGTTTGTTTGAGTGTTGTATGTGTGTGTTTAATCTGTGTATGTACACATGTTGCACGGATGTTATGGTGTGGTGTGTGTGTGTTGTGTGTGTGGTGTGTGTGTGTGTGTGTGTGTGTGTGTGTTGGTGTGTGTGGTTGTGTGTGTGTGTGTGTGTGTGTGTGTGTGATGGTGTGTGTGGTGTGTGTGTGTGGTTATATGGTATGTATGTGTATTGAGTGTACGTGTAATGTGTTGTTTTTGTGGGGTAATGACAAAATTTTCATATGTCCAATTCCCAGGTACGCAATTTTTCATGCGTCACGTCCCCCGCGCCCGAAAGTGCCGATATGCACGGCTACATTCTTGCCTCTCCTAAAGACAGTTGAAAGAAATCAACATTTATCTTCAGGTTCTCAACACCCCCCGGGTACAACCCGTTACCAAAAGCATGAATTTTCCGGAGAAAATGGGGGTGTTTGGGTGTTTTGGGTTGAACCAGCAACAAATTAAATTAACAAATAACAAACAAATTAAAGCTATATCACAGTGATTTCAACTCACTGAGAAAATCAAAAGTAGCATACTTTGTGCTGTCTATGAAACCACTGTTAGAGTATAATTGCAAATAGCAGTTTTGCCCATATTGTTTAACAAGAACCACTGATAGTGTGTGAAAGTAATATCGTTGTTTATTCAATATTTACTGGAAGCGTAACACGAATTTTTCAGCGTTCATACAATCTAATTTTCTACCATTTATAGTATCAAAATTGAGTACTTAACTTCGACAAAGTGAATGAGATTGTGCAGATCAATCATGATGTCCAGTGTGAATGCAGTCCGGCTACGTAACCGAAGATGAAGATGCTGAAATACAGAAGGCGTCGATCCCTGGGTGGGGGACGGGGCAGTCGGGCGCAAGGATCGCCCCCCTGAAAATATGGAGGGGCGGGCGTCAAACGTCATGATCTTGCCCCGCCAATAATTTGACAACTTGAACATCATAATATAAATCGGTGTGTTATTTCAAAAAGCACTAGAAAGCACCTATCAATGCTATTAAAATTACGTAAAATAGAACCTACAAATAACAAAAATTAATTTTGAGTTATTTGTTAATATTTTGACCATTTTTTCCCACTTTTGCGCCCCCTCTCTCACTCCGACAACCTACGCGATACGACCCGCCCTCTGGTGAATATATCATGTCAATCGGCGGGTAAGGATTATTTGTTCTATCTTTTTTTTATTTACTATATAGCATCTAATAACATATGAAAGATATAATGCACTCGGCACACAGTGTCGATCTGGAAATTACTAATGTCCTCGTTGGCTAAAGAGGCCAGCTGTTGCGTGCCGTTGTTATTTGTTTTATTATTCATTTTTGTAATTCAGTTTTATTGGTTCTACTAACCAACACGACAATTCAGTGTCATTATTGGTTGCAATACGCAATAAGTGGGACAAAAGTAGTTTTGACCGCTGCAGTCAAAAGTAATTAATAACTTAGAAAAGTAAATGAACAAAATTAGATATCATCGGGGAAATTTATTTCTGCGTTAATATGATACATGCCATCTTTGAGAAATAAATACCTCAAATATTTTTCATACCGATGGACCATTATATAGGTAGACACATGTAATATTCAGGTTTTGCAATAAAGTGTATATGGAATATCGCAAATTTTTTCTTTTTTTTTTTTATTTTTTTTTTTTTTTTTTTTTTTTTTTTTTTTTTTTTTTTGTGTTCTTTACTAATAAGGACAACACACAGCGGCCCCCCCTGGGGCCCGCGCCACACCGGTCTCACACTAAGAAACAATAGGTGCTCAACTTTGCATCTTTAAAGGTGCAGACGCGAATGTCACACTGGAGCTACCTTTAAAAGTGCAACTTGCACCTTTCGGAAAGGTGCAAAGTTATGCACCAAGAAGGTGCAAATTTGGCACGCCGAAAGTTGCACATAAGAATAAAACAGTAATTCCTTCCTTTTTCTTGCAAACTGTGTGTTTTGTGGTGTGGGACGCGCAATTTAGCATTTGTTCAAGTGTTATTTATAGATATTTTGATTATAATACAAGCTAACATTCACAACCAAGTTAAAAAAAAAGCCTGAGGCCACATGTATTCCCCATAGCTACCAGAGTGTCTTTGATTGAGGTCTAAAAATGAAGCTCTGAAAAAATTGTATTCAACAATGATTATTTAGTGTCTTAAAAAAAGTGGAAAATACGTAAGTTGACGCAGATTCACTTGCACATTCCAATCCCTATAGACTTACTGTGTGAGCACCTAGGCTTATTAAAAACTCGCCCGAGTTTTTAATTGTTTATTCATGGCATAACTTGCCGCTGGAAGTGTAACTTTTCCAAACTTTTGTATTCCTGTTGGGTCCATTTATAGCTCAGCGCGTAAGCAGCTGGCTTAGCAATAATGTTCCTGTGCATGACGCATGGGTGAATAATACCAGCGCATAGGGACGTGCGATAGCTACGTGTTATGCGCTATACAAGACGGAATTATTATTATTATTAATTATGTGTTTTATTGTCCATTTGAACACTAATATGTAGCTCAAATATCAAAGTTTGACAATTTTGTATTTTTATATGAGAGCTTCACAATGTTAGCCCTATCACTTTAATTAACATTTACAATATTTAAAAACTCGTACAAATAATTACGCGGGGACTCGAACCTGCGACTTCCGCGACGTGAGACGGAGCGCTCTACACCACTTGGCCAACCGTCCTGTGAACGTAGCCGTGCGTGTGTTAATTGACATAATTAATAGTGTTGAGACGGGTAGCGATTATTTTGCATACTTTTAAGGTGGCAATCATGACCTATACGCCGTTTCCGTAATATATTCTAAATTTTAAATGCAAGCCTTTTAACAAAAAAATTTGTTTTTTGACAACGCTGAGTTGTGCTGAAGCTTGTCCGACATAGACAAATGCATGTTGTATGCAGAGTTGTCATTTATCCGATTATTGAAATTGTTCATCACCAACAGATCTTAGAATGCTCCCACTAACACCGAACGGCTATCGAAGAGAAAACATCATCATTTGGCATAAAATAGGCATGTGCACTAAATCAACTTGCAAGCACAATGGAGTGGGCGAGCGTGTCAGCCTGAGGTGCAGAATTGCTTCAAATCGCAAAGCCGAGAATTGCTCTGCACTATTTCGCAAAGTTGCAAGCAGTTTGCGCACATCCCTTTATTCTTAGTGTGTAACCCAATGACATCTCCTAGAACATAGATT
>JZLH01S0113363.1:0-16838 GCA_001188425.1 Eucidaris tribuloides | reverse complement strand
CTATAAGTGGGGTCCCCGTCCCGGATAGGAGTAAGGCCCCTGAAGCTCGACGTCGCTTTAAGCAGTTTTATGTCATTAGTGGTGAAAAGGCAATTTCGCGAGCGAGCGTATAGCGAGCGAGCGGTTTGGAACATTTTGAAATTCCAAGAAGAAAAATGCGTTTTACAGGGCCGTAGCCATTTCAAAGGAGGGGTTGCGTATAAGTTAATAAAATGGATGACAGGGGGAAGGGCTGACCATCCAAATGGATGGGTTCAAGGGTTTCAAGTAAAGGGTCCCCGTCCTAGGTTGAGGTCAGGGGGTTCCGACCCCTGACGCTCACAACTTCTAGCAGTTTCATACGGACATTTTGTCACTCTGCCAACACGATTTTTCTTTGAAATGGACATTCAACAATAACTATTCCCAATTTTTTTCAAAATTGTTCATTCAAAGGTATGAATTTAGTAGAGTGAAATGCTGAAAGCAGGTTATATGGTGATGATTTGTCGGGGGTCAGGGGGCGGAGCCCCCTGAAGCTGAAGCTCGAGCATGAGTTCGATCGGTTTCATAAGCTTATTGTGACCTTTTGATAACACTTTTTTTTATAATGGACAGCTACAGTCGACAATAATAATAATAATATTAATAAAAACACCTGCTTACGAACTACTTGGCACTTCCATGGTATATATTTTGTTATTATGAACTGCTGATAGCAAGGGACTTTCAAAACATGGCGGTAATATATCGGGAGTCAGGGGGCGGAGCCCCCTGAAGCTCATGGGTTCTAGCGGTTTTATGAGACTATTTTGACCCCTGTCATCACTGTTTCGTGAAATTTAGTGCCTACATTCAAGAATAACCAAAACCGTCCAATAGAAATACGTTCTTTTGAACGCCACCCCCCCCCCCCCACCCCGGTACGGTCCTAGTAATTCGAAATACCCTCCCTACTCAAAAGTATTGCAACATACACTATAACCCATGCAATTTACGCTGAAGGGTCTTTCTAAAATGATGTCCTAATTACGTTTATGATTGGAAAATAAGTTATTTGAAAAGACATCAATGAATATTCTTTCTCGTTTCTTCTCCAAGGCGGAGAGATTATCAAATTCAGGCGCGCCCAAGACAGAGGGCTAGAACATACAATTTTGCATTTTTTCGCCTCCCGGTATGGGTGGGGTGTTACTTTACACTAGCATAATAATTTGGTTTCATATTACCAATGAAACGGTTTTAATGGTTTGGAAAGACTTCCAGCAAACAAAAAGAGTCAATATGTTCCTTGGAAGGGGTCTCAGAAAGAAGACCACACCCCTCGAAGACGAAAGTGACCTCCTATCTTCATGAGACAGTAGCAAGGAGCAAGCGCCCCATATTTTAAACAAGACCTCTTCAAGTTATAATTTCTTATTCTTTCTCAATTCTAAAGGTAGTTTGTTATTGTTAAAATTTATTGTCATGAGACTCTCAGTACATAGGATATAATGATGAGAAGAGAAAGCCATCATCTTTAATTAGTAGCCTTATCCTCTTTGTCACTGTCTTATGAAGATAGGAGGTCACTTTCGTCATCAAGGGGTGTGGTCTTCTTTCTGAGACCACTTCAGAGGAACATACTGACATTTTTGGTTTGCTGGATGTCTTTTCAAACCATCAAAACCGTTTCATTGGTAACATGAAACGAAATTACTATGATAGTGTAAATTAATACCCCACCCCTATAGGGAGGCGAAAAAGGTCAAAATTTTACGTTCCAACCCGTCTGTCGTGGACGCGCCTGCATTTGATAATCTCTCCAACTTGGAGAAGAAACGAGAAAGAACGTTCATAGATGTCTTTTCAAATAATTTGTTATTTTCCAATCAGAAACGTAATTAGGGCATCATTTTAGAAAGACCCCTGTAACGTAAAATGTATGCGTTATAGTGTATGTTGCAATACTTTTGAGTAGGGAGGGTAATTCATACTGCCGCGTGCAAACACATAATTATGCAAGTGTTTATTCAGGTCATGTGACCCCTTCATCTGATATGAATTAGATGCGTTAGGGCATTAAGTGGCGAAACTGAATTTTACAGGAATGCAGAATGGCGCACACGCAAAAGGTGTGCCACGTGGGTGATGAATTTTGGAGGAAAACATTCTACACAAAATTGTTTGATTTTGATAGGTGTATCTGAAATATTGCCTGCGGTATCACTGGTTAATAATAGAAGCACTTCTACGAGCGACAGATTTTGAAGGGAAAAATGATTCCACGGGAGGGGGGGGGGATATTCTCAATCTAATACGATGAGTAATATGGGAACGCCTGAATATCCACATTGATGCACAACGTACATGACGTATGCTACCTCTTTCAATAGGTTCAATTTACTCTCAAAATTAATATTAAAATTTGCTCAGTCGACTTGCAAATGCATGTTACTTGTACATCCACATCCAGCGGAGTTTACTGTATGCATTTCATGACTAGAACCAGAACCAGAACAAATATGATAATATAAACATTTGCAAGTAAAAGTTAAAAAACGAGGACTTTCGCTGAATGTCTATTTCAGAAGGTGCACTATTAGCACAATTTCTAGTTCGCCTCAGTTTTCTTTTTCCTTTTCTTCCTTTTTTTTCCTTCGTTTTTTTTCTTGCTGGCCGATTGAGGGGGGGGGGGCACGTGCCCCCGTAGTTACGCCACTGGTGACACTGAATTCAAAAGGTGTCCCCGTGGTTGATGAGTTTAGAGCAGGAATTTCTTCGCAAACTGTGTGATTTTGATAAGTGTATTTGTAATATTTGCTCAGCTATACCGCTGGTTCAAAGTAGTTACATCGGTAATCCAGCGAGTGAGTGTTTTTGAAAGCGAGGATAATTCCTTTAGAAGAGAAGAAGAAGTTCTGTATTTCAAAACATGTCAACGATTAGATAAATCCGTCAACGCTAAAAAAAATACCGTCGTCAAAGATTAAACACATTATTCAGATTCATGAAACGGCCTGCAAGAGCATTGCCCAAACATTTCTGAGATTAAGCCGGATTTTAAGCAGTTTTTAATAAAATTTAAATAAAAAGAACAAGAACTTACCATAGTAAGTCTATTTCAAAAAAGTGATTTAAGATCACTTTCTAACTCGGCTCATCACAGTTTTCTTTTTCTTTCTTCTTCCTTTTCCTTTTTCTTTCGTTTTCCCCGTAGTTACGCCACTGCATATCATAGCGCGTAGACATATAAACACATAAAAGAAAGATCATTTAATCATTTCAGAGAATGCTACTAGAAGGAAAAACGAAAAGAAGGAGAGGAGGATACAGACCACGAAATCAGTGAATGGAAAATAATATTTTCAAAATATCGAGGAATGGACACATTTGAGTTATGGAGAATGCATCAAACAGCCACATGGAAAATGTGGCGGGCCATTGTTGCCCACCTGCTGGGAGCAGATAGGACATGAAGAAGAAGCATTGCCGCTTCCTTAACTTGAAGTATACATTTATGCAAGAAGACATACACCCGAGTAAAAACATAAAAATAAACAAATAACTGATTACAATCATTCCCCTAGTGTGTTAAGAATATCATTATGATTCCAGAATGTGTGTTTTTTATGAAAATTATGAATTCAAACTTGCACAGGTTCGTCCTAAAAGTCTTATAGCTATTTAGGTGTTTTTATCATTTTAAGCCCCAGACTAACAATGACCACAGTTTTAAAAATGTGAGCTACATTATTCTCTATAGTAGAGCGGATAAGCAGACCAATTGTGCAAAATTTGACTAAAGCATGAAACTTTCACCAGTGTTAGTACATGCCATAAGCTTTATTTTAAGATCGGGAGGTAAGTCAGATTTGACCTCTGATGACCTCTAGAGGTCAATGACCTTAAATTAAGGTTTGGCGTCATATTGGTAATAATAAACGTGGTTGTGATGCACTAAACATGCCCTTTTGTTACAATGGACTTGCCCTGGCATTCCAGAAAGCATTGGTAATTGTTAAGAGGCTTTCACCTTTGACCTTTGATGATTGTGAAAGGTCAATGACCTCAAAATGTCAGAATATTGATATTTGGCATCATTGATTGGTTAATGATAAATGTGATTATGATGTACATGCATTGGGCAAGCATATGTGCTACAATGAAATTGTTTTCATATTCCGCTGAACGTTATTGATTAATAATAGGATTCTACCGTTGACCTCTGATGACCTCAGGTTATCAGAATATTGATATTTTGCGTCATTTAGTTAATTATTGAATTGATTATGATGTACATGCTTTAAGCATGCATTTGTGTCAACAATGGAATTATCTTTCCTCTGAGCATTGATAATTGTGAACTGGCTTCTGCCTTTGACCTCTGATGACTGTGAAAAGTCAATGACCTCAAAATTGTATAGTAATGATATTGAATGGATCGTTCATGGTCAACTGTTTATCATATATGACCATGCATTTATACTACATTAGAATTATCTACTGTTTCTACAGACCATTGGTCAATATCCTTAGATTTCTTGCTATGACAATGAGAGGTCAGTGACCTTAAGATATCAAGATATTTACATTTGGCTTGATTGGCTCAATAGTAAACTGTCAATATTGTTGAAATCATGCATTTGTCAAATTAAAGTGTCAAAACATATTCCACAGAACATTAGTTCATAGTAAAAGGTATCTGTGCGAGGTTATAATGACTTTAGAAACACAAGGGCTTTACGCTGATGTCGGTGACCTCAAATATTAAATTGAAATTTGCACAAAATCGTGTTGTAAGATAATTGATCTGTGCAATATTATCCAATCATATCTTAATAAAATCTGTACACTTATAGAATAGAGATTGAGGTCAGTGACCTCAGACACGTAAAGAGTACATGACAATGAATATAAAACATGTTCATTATGTGTATTGACGCCTAAATTTAAAGGTTTCTGATTGCATCTAACAGTCTCCCCAACATGCTCATAATGCAGAGCACTTGGGTGCAGGCTTAGTGCGCTAGAAGAGGCCAGTACATCCAATGTTCCAGCTGCAGTTGATGAGTTCGTGACAAGATTTTGATGCCTCTGGTAGGGTTATCCTAGAAGCTGCCACCCAGAGGTTTCCCTGTTCCAACCCCGGTCAGATGAACTACGTTGATGAAGAACCCGTACCAGAGTGTGGTTCCAGTAATTGGCTTGCAGACATGCACGCTTGATGTGCTGCTGGAAAGCAGCCGGCATTGGAGGAATGTTACATAGAGTCCTAGACTTGTGTGCGAAGAGCTGCTTCCCGGCATCGTTTACTTGTGTTACTGGTACGGTCATAGCCTACATCAGCACAAAAAGTGTTCCAGAAGTGATATTGACTCTTTACTGATATCACTTGGCATACGTAAGAGTTTTTCAAAGTCATCTGTCACCGCAGGGAACATTTTCCATATTTCCCAGCCAGTATTCTTCCCTCTGCCAGCGAAAGATGAGACCGTGTCACACCTTTGAGGGCATGAAAAAGGGGGAGGGAGTAGTACGTTGTCTTGGGTTTGTGGCACCAACCGGTTTACGCACATGAAAGCTGGATCCAGTACCAAGATGCTATCCAAACTTAATCAGGTTTTATTTCACTGAAAGAAGCTACAGCCGGCACTACAACATCAATATATACAGTGCGTATGGCCACCTTTTTGATCCTGATGAGATTAGGTTTGTTTCTAGTCTACGCAAAGAAACCCCTTTTGTTTCTTTGGCATGAAGGTAGAATTCTTCAAGTTACTCTCACCAGATACAATATGTCTTCCAATCGCTGATGACAAGGAAATGTAGGCAATATGTAGAACTGGGGGTCCTCTTCTCTTCTGCGGTGTCAGACTTGACTAGTCTGCCCCCATGTTTACACGAGGAGGCAGACAAACACATGCATCTACTTGTGGCAGATGTGGTGCAGAAGGGTATCAAGAAAGTGGCCATACGCACTGTGGATACTGATGTTGTGGTACTGCTGTAGCTGCTTTCATTATGTCCTGATAAGCATTGGATAGCCCTTGGTACTGGATCCAGTTTTCGGTACTACTCTCTCCATCTTTCATGGCCTCACAGGGTGCTCCAGGGGACTCCAGCAGTGACATTGAGTTGACTAGTCACTGGCATCACTTTGCATACGCAAAAGTTCTTCAAAAGCATCTGTAACCTTTGGACATACTTTCCATATCTCCCAGCTAGCCTGCTTCCCTCTACCAGCTATCACTTGCTGGTGGAGGGAAGAATACTGCTTTGGAGATATGTAAAGTATTCCCAAAGGTGACATATGCCTTCGAAGAACTCTTACGTATGGCAAATGATGTCAGTGAAGAGTCAATGTCACTTCTGTTGTGCTGATGTATGACCGTACCAGTGACATCATGGAAGTGAATGATGCCAGGAATTAGCAGCTCTTCACACAAAAGTCTACGGCTTTATGAAACATTCCCCCAACACAGGCTGCACTCCGGCAGCACATCAAAAGTGCATGTCTGCAGGCCAATGCTGGAACCAGACTCTGGTTCTGAATCCTGACCAACCTAGCACATCTGACTGGGGCTGGACCAAGGAAACCTCTTGGTGGTAGCTTTTTTTATGACAATCCTGCTGGAAGCATCAAAATCGAACTGATCCACTACAGCTGCAGGGAGAAGTGTACTGACTGCTGCAAGTGCATTGCCCTATGTGCATGTTCGGGAGATCGTTAGATGCAATCAGATACCTGTACATTTATGGGATGGGCTTTTGCAAGCCTACACTTCAACATTGAGCAAATACACTGGTGTATGGAAGAACATCCTATTTAAGAACCTGCAGCAAAGTGAAGGAGTTAGAAATGCAGTTTTAGTGGAATTATGGCAAATGTTTGACTTTGATTTAATTTTTTGTCTCTAGTGGCAAAGATTCTCCTAGTCAGTGCTAGACTATTTTTACAGCATTCATGCATGTCTCTTATTAACTCCATGGGCATTAACTCCTTGGTGCACGTACAATGTACATGACCTTGCAATCCTTTTCAGCACCTGACAAATGCCAGCACAACCATCTGATATTATATAAGTACTGAGTAATCAGCCTGATATACATGTACCTAGTGAGATTATTGTTTATTGCATATTTTTCAAAATTCATGTTATTTCTGATCTTCAGATTTCACAGGCAAATGCTTTATAAGTAGGGAATTAATGGGGGTTTTTCTGTTGTGGGAGGGTTGCAAATGAGACTCCCTAATTTCAAGCGTTAAAGGGACCGTAAAGTCGCAAGTCGTGGGCGGTTGGACCTGGCCCGACTCGGGTAATATTCGGGAATGCCCGTATACTTTCGGAAAACGAGCGCGCACGAATTGTGTGCAATTCCTATATGCAGCGCGTATTCACCCGAAAAAAGGCGAACTAAGCCCAACTGAACCTCATCGGCAATTCTGTTCGCAGCTCCACGATTGTTGTTACGCATCACTGAACTCTACATTACGTAGCATAGAGTTCAGTGTTACGCACTGCCTTGCAATAGGGGCAAGCGTAAGGTAAATAAACGTACATGGATTACGAGCGGCGCGTCCCTTTAATATGAACAATACTAGTATACTATAGTAGTGGTATATTCAGTCTTGAGGTAACGGACCTCTCTGTACTCTACACATACAGACTTTGTTCAGTGCAAATATGATAATATTGCACAGATTATCTTACAACATGATTTCGTGCAAATGATATTTGAGGTCACTGACATCAGGTGAAGCCCTATTTTTCTGAAGTATTTAACCTCGCACAGACACCAGTTACGTTGCATCAACGGTCTGCTGTGGAATACATTTTGACACTTTAATTATAACAAATGCATGATGTTTACAATATTTACAGTTTATCATGAAACCAATCAATCTCAAAATCAATATTTTGATGTTTTAAGGTCATTGGCCTATCACTGTCATAGTTCAATACATGTACCTAAGCATGTTAACCAGTGCTCTGTGGAAACAGTAGACAATTATTTTGTAGCATAAATCCATGGTCATATATGATAAATAGTTGACTATGAACGATCCATCTAATATCAATGCTATACAATTTTAAAGTTATTGACCTTTCACGGTCATCAGAGGTCAAAGGCAGAAGCCAGTTCACAATTATCAATGCTCAGAGGAATACAAAGATAATTCCATTGTTGACACAAATGCATGCTTAAAGCATGTACATCACAATCAATTCAATAATTAACTAAATGACGCAAAATATCAATATTCTGATAACCTGAGGTCATTGACCTTTTAAGGTTATCAGAGGTCGATGGTAGAATCCCATTATTAATCAATAACGTTCAGCGGAATATGAAAGCAATTTCATTGTAGCACATATGCTTGCCTAATGCATGTACATCGTAATCACATTCATCATTAACCAACGATGCCAAATATCAATATTCTGATATTTTGAGGTCATTGACCTTTCACACTCCTCAGAGGTCAAAGGAAAACCCTTTTAATAATAAATTTTGATCTGTAAAATATGAAGACAATTCCACTGTGACACAAATACGTGTTTCAGCGCATCATAACCATATTTATCATTAACCAATGACGCCAAATCAATATTTTGACATTTTGAGGTCATTGACCTTTCACAATCATCAAAGGTCAAGGCTGAAAGCCTCTTAGTAATTACCAATGCTCTCTGGAATGCCAGGGCAACTCCATTGTAACAAAAAATGCATGTTAAGTACATCACAACCACGTTTATTGTTACCAAAATGCTGCCAAATTTAAAAATTTGCTTAATTTAAGGTCATTGACCTCTAGAGGTCATCAGAGGTCAAATCTGACTTACCTCCCGATCTTAAATTAAAGCTTATGGCATGTACTAACACTGGTGAAAGTTTCATGCTTCAGTCAAATTTTGCACAATTCTCCTGATTTTGGCTGCTATGGTCTAAGTGTCTGTGATAAGATTTAGAAATGAAGTCCTGAAGAATTGTATTTCAAAATGATGATTTAGTGCTTTAAAACAGTGAAAATTTACAAAGACTCAAGTTGACTGGATTAACCTGCCCATTTCCTCCCATAGACTTACTGTATGTAGATCTGGGCTATTTTATCTTCACCGGGGTGGAAATTGTTTATTCATACAGATCTTGCCAGTGGAAGCATAACTTTCCAATTGTTTGTGTTCTTTGATGTGTATTTGTCCATTTCAACACTACTATGTAGCTCTGATATCAAAGGTTGACATTTTTTTCTAATTGAAGCTCCACAATGTTAGCCTGTTACCTGAATTTCTACCCAAACATACTCAACCAATTTACTCAGACATGAAACAAATTATTTTACCCCCTCCCCTAGAAGAAGGGTAAAGGATGCATGTGGAATTATATTAATATTAACACAGTAATGTAACCTATGCGTAGAGCCAATCTCAAGCTCTTTGTGACCCAGCATCCGGAATCAAATGCCAATTTGCAGGGAAATCATATTATGTTATGGAGCTGTACATGTATAATGCCATGCAAATTGCAGGCGATTTCTGTTAGAAATTGATACAAATAACACTTGATCACATTATGCCAGGGTTAACCCTTCACACACTGAATATGTATATTTTAAGGGATCTATTAATCAAAATTGTCATTCTCATATTTCTTTTTATTTTGTATTCCTTATTGCAGTAATGAAAATGATATTTTTTTTCTATAGTTTTTACTTAAGTGCACTAAATATTTTTTAATGTTTCCTGTGCAAAGGTGAAGAATAAAATATTATTACGATTGTTCAATTTAATTATACGAGGGTGCACAGATGCAACATTAGCGCTCAAAGAAAGGTTTGTTTATGTTTTTTTTTATATATTGGGTATTGTCATAAAGCTAAAAGATTATAAGTTCCAATACAATTTATTTCATTTCATTAGGTAATAACAATGTTGAGGTGTATTGAATTTTCTGCAATGATGCAAAATTGCGTTTGTCCCAGTATTGTATATTTGTTCAATTTAGCTTAAAGATTGTGTTTGGGATTTGCAGGTCTATTACTTTCCTTCATTATCAATACTAAACGGTAGGTTAGTACTTACAAACTGTGTGTTGAAAGTTTGAGATCCATACGTCATGAATTTGTTGTTTTATGAGAAAAGCTAATAATGATATGTTACCAAAATATTGTTCTTTCCGCGAGTTTAAATTTTGCTCAAATTTCGAATCGCGGTAGTGTATGTTCGTATGACCAGCGGAGCACACTGATTGGTTAAACGGCTAAACTCCGTGCGACCTTCGGCTAACGGCTGATCGGACAATTTTGGAACGGCCCGTACACGTTAACGTCACTGTAAATTTTGAAGTCTAAATGTCCAGATTTTCACCAAAACTACGTATTCTATGACAGGTATTTCTGTATACTAATCTTCACATTGTGAACGATTTGAGCTGATTTCATTTATTTTGCCGTTTTCTAACGTGTAAATCGTGTTCTTCGTCTCTTACGAACAAATTTTTCAGGTTGTACATTTCTGATTTCCTCCTTTTTGTAGTAGAAACAGTTTGGGGAGTACATAACTTTGACAAAATTCCTAAAGTGAATGAGATGTGCAGATCATCATGATGTCAGTGTGAATGCAGTCTGGTGAACCGAAGATATGAACATGTGAAATATCATGTCAATGCCTATCAAGTTTTTTTCCCTTAAATTGTATTAACTTGAAACACATTTAGACAAAATTAATTTGTTAATTGTTATATTATTTATTTTTGTAATTCACTTTTATGGGTTTTGTAAGCAATTCAGTGGTCACTATGGTTGCAATACACAACAGTGGGACAAACATGATTTTGCCTGAGTGCACAAAAGTAAAAATAACTTTTGATTCATAAAAGTAAATTGAACAAAATAAGATTGATCAGAAAGATACCTTTTGAGAAAATTAGATACCTTATTGTTTTTTTCTCCCGATTGGACCATTTTTCAGACACACTGTATATTCAGTTTTCACAAAGTGTGTGTGGAATATCGCAGTTGTCTTCTCATACCAAATGGACATACACACAAGACCCACCGGGTTTTACCCAATGGCCTCTCTCTCTCTCAAAAGAACTCATAATTCATGAAGAAATCTTCACAGAGAATGCAGTTGACCTAAACCAAAAATTAAAAAAATAAGGTCATGGCGTTTAAGTGTCCAACTTGCCCACACAATTCCAAGAGTTGGGAAACTCCGTGCCCACAGTTATGCACTATCAGAGATTTCATGTGACGAGTGTGTGGGGGGGGGGGTGGATGTCGAAATGAAAATACCCTCGAGTGGTGTAAACAAATGCTAATATTCGTTAAAAGTGGAAAGTGTGACTTTGAAATCCGCCTCCCGCCGCATTAGTAAAGTTTAATTGTCTTGTTTATATCAAATCTATCTGTTGAACAGGTTATATAATAACACAACTTATTTCTAATGGTAACAAAACATAAATAAGTGATATTAGGTTTTAAAAATTGAAGAGGACGTCCCCCCTCCCCCCTTGAAAAAAATGAGATGGGTACAACCCCCTCACTCCGCCCATGCTGTTGTATATCTCATCGGATTGCATTGAAGTGTTGTAGTAAAGTGATGTAAAGTAATGTAGTGTAATATAATATAATGCAATGTATTGAAATATAATGTAATGTAATGTAAGGTAATGCGATGTAAAGCCGCGTTTACACTATGTTCCCGGCGGCCACGGCAACCACGTTTCAGGCGACCGTGGACAATACGGGATGGACGTGAGACCACGCGAGAGGACGGGCCGGGCAAACGCGACAGTCCGTGTTACCATGGATACCGGGCCATATTTTTTAACCGTCAATAAATTTGCCACGGTAGTTACGGTGAGGATGAGAAACCTAGTAGGCCGTAGGAAAACGAGGGGAACACAATAAAACTCGACAGTACGTTATAGGCCGTAACAGCACTTGAAGGTGATCCGTAGAGGGTCTTTCCGCGTGGTCTCACGTCCATCCCGTTTTGTCCACGGTGGCCTTGAGCCTTTATGCAATGTAATGTAATGTAAAGGAATGTAATGTAATATAATATAATATAATGGAATGCAATGCAATGTAATGTAATGTAATATAATGTTATGTAATGTAATGCGATGTAATGTAATGTAAAGTAATGTAATGTAATATAATGTAATATAATGTAACGTAATGTAATGTAATGTAATGCAATGTAATATAATGTAATATAATGTAATGTAATAAAATATAATGTAATGTAATGTAATGTAAGGTAATGCGATGTAATGCAATGTAATGTAATGTTATGTAATGTAATGTAAAGTAATTTAATATATTGTTATGTAATAATGTAATGGAATGTATTGTAAGGTAATGTAGTGTAATGTAAGGTAATGTAATGTAAGGTTATGTTATGTAATGTAATGCAAGGTAATGTAATGTAAGGTAATGTAATGTAATGTAAGGTAATGTAAGGTAATGTAATGTAAGGTAATGTAATGTAAGGTAATGTAGTGAATGATGATTGTTTCTGTCGTTACGTTATTTTGTATCTAGATGATATTTTATCATTAATGCCGTATTGTTTATTTCGAATGTTGAGTTTTTTTTTTACTTCTATGCCCTGTGCAAATGAGCTTTCCGTGGCTTCCCAGGGTGTAAAACCATTTTGTTTTGTACATTAATGTGTAGTATAGTTTTGTTTTACTTCTATGCCCTGTGCAAATGAGCTTTCCGTGGCTTCCCAGGGTGTAAAACCATTTTGTTTTGTTCATTAATGTGTGGTATAGTTTTGTTTTAAGTGACTGAATAAAAATAAGTGAAATGAAATGAAAAATGAGATTGTTTTGCTCATGGAAACAGATTAAATGTATATTATTGTATGACATTTTTCACTTACTGTTTGTCTTTTTCTACTTCAAGGTCCTGTAGATATAAGGTTTACAGGGTGTCAAACAATTATTTTGCTTTGTACATTGTAATGTTGAAACTGTTGATAAAAGAAGTGAAATGAAATGAGAAAATGGAGTTGTTTTATTCATGAAAATGTTTAAACATGAGTGATAAAAGTTGAACCGAAAAAGATGGACTAAGTATTTAAAGAAACTATGAAATTTCACTGTACATGCAACATCAATGATAGCTAGATCATTCCTCTGAAAAAACTGAAATTGTATAAGTAACATGTTCGATTTTAAATAGTGCAATGTGTTTTTATTTATTTATATGAATTAACGAATACTATTGAAACAAAATACAAAATGTTGCATCAAACACTCATCTCAGCTTTATCCAAACTGGCTTTAATACATTTTTTTCTGACCATTCAAAGGCATTCACATAATTATTAACTTCGTAACTACTCCAGGTGATGTTCATTTTTCGACAATTACAATCTGTATTTCTATTTTGATTGTGTACAGTCGACATAACCATATTTGAAAATACTTCTTTCGCATTAAGCCGGGATGAAACTTGCTTCTTGACGCTATTCACCGGCAATAACCCGTTTCAGTAACATATAGTGTCGAAACAAACCGCAATGGAAGATAGCTCGCTTTGATTTACTGATATAGAAATATTTTTTTATTTACTTACATGATTACAATCAATAGAAGATATCCCATGCATGACCCCCCCCCAAAAAAAAATAATTCATTATATAATATTGGTACCAAAGCTGGCCTCTACTGGTTTGACTTAACTTTACAATTGTTGCAAAAGTTGCTCTTAATACATTACGATACAGTGTCGAACATTTACACAGTACTTAAACAAATCTATTGATCTAAGAGCTTTAAGTGTTACACAATAAAACAATAATAAAAACTACATTGACATCATAAAACCAAACATAAAAAACAAAATCAATTCGGAAATAAGTAGCACTTGAACAAAGAAAAATTTGATTTTTTTTTGTCTTGCGGAAGGAGATAACATGACTTGGCAACACTCGGCAGGCAAAGGGGTAAAGGTTGTGTTTTTTTTATTTGCACAGAACCACTTTGTTTTTGCTCAAAATTAATACAACCAAAGAAAGGTACATAAACAAGAATGTAATTGTGTTAAGAATTTTGGTCTTGACTAAATAACATAACGTAATACGTGTACAACACAATTTTGGTATAACAAGCTACTCTTGCAAGTAAACTATGAAGGTTGCCCGAAAATGACCCTTGACCGTACCATATGACCTCTGACCAGACCACAACATGGCGGTTCCCCTAGGGCTCCTATGTCTCAAGTATGGTTGAAAAGGAAGCAACAGTTGCAAAGATATGTCTTATGAGAGTACTGCCTGTAAAGCTTAATGTATGACCTCAAATAACCTTGTACGTTACCATGCGACCTCTGACGACAGTATAACTTGACGGTATCCTTAGTTCCGTGCCCTTATTGCACTATTGAATTTAAGTACCCTAAGTACATCTATCACACAACTTTGCTTGCCATTGCGACAACGTTTGTCAAGTTATGTGTCTTAAGAGGGTCTTGCAGGTAGATTTTAACATATGTGTCGGACGTCGGACGGACGCCATTTAGATCCCTTTGGCTCGCCTTAACCTCCAGTGGGCGAAACCAAAAAAAAAACAAAAAAAAACAATCACTCATTTGAAATTGGGCGGTTGTTCAAATTGGACTGTGTAGGTTTTGTATATAAATCGAATTATGTAAATGAAAGACTGTTGCACGTCGAGTAGAATATAAATGAATATTTTGGTTTCTTCTAAACGCATTATTAAACGAGATAGGTAGGTGTTTGGTGTTATAACGAAACATGAAAAGGGAAATTTGCAAGAAGTGGATGTCACTGATTTGAAAATACCCAAGTCTAAAAATTAGGTTATTTGAGATATCTTGGTGACGTGAATCGCTGCATATTCAAATTGTGTGTGTGTGTGGGGTTTTTTTTTTCAAGAAGGAGGATGTCAGAGTTGTAAGTTGTAGACTGTTTTTCAACTAGTCTGGATTTTGTTTTCATTAGTTAAAATCAGTGTGTAATGCACCATAAGCAGAATTTCATTTGATAATTAGTACTTTAATACAGGGCACTAATGTGATTAATCACACGGTTTAGGTATCGTAAATACTCTGCAACCTGAAACTTATTATAAGCGTATCGTGCAGTAATATCCTACGTGAACTGATTTGATAACAGTAATTCTGAGCTGGCTACGTCACAACGTTACGCCCAAGTACTGCCCATTATTTCAAAATCACTCTTACAACTTCACAGCTTAAAGCCGAAGTTTAGTTTTGGGAATTTTTTGTTATTTGAAAGCTTTATGCCCCAAAGTCTTAACCCTGCAATAATAGATTCTGAATGTCTTTAGTTTTTTTTAATTATACATGTATATACATGTATATAACTATATTAACTATATATATATAACTATATTAACTGTATAACTATATTTTCTATTATAGCATCCAAAGGGTTAAAAAGGTTTTAAGGTTACATGTGTTATAACCTCATCTGAAAGAGGCAGACTCTGTCTTCTCAGATGGGGTATACTCATAATAACCGTTTTCTAACCTTTGGAGCTATACAGAATATCTGCTGAAAAAGTCGGGGGTCCCCCGCCCGACATTTTCAATATTATAAAAAAAAATTCTAAGACAAAAAGAAGGTTCTATAGTTATACCTCATCTGAAAGAGCAGAGCCTGTTCGTTTCAGATGAAGGTATAACACAAGCAACCTTAAAGCCTTTTTATAACCTTTAAGATGCTATAGATATAAACATATAGTCGTAAATTCCGACGGTTCCCCCCGAGATTTTCATAACTAATTAAAAAAAAAACTAAAGACATTCAGGAATCTATTATTGGGCAGTTATGACTTTGGCATAAAGCTTTCAAATAAAAATCCTCAAAACTTAAACTTGGCTTGAAATGTAGCTATAATTCGTGTATGCTGGTGTCTCTAGCAGCCAGGACTGGTATCCTATGAGATGTTTGCCTTTCTGCCCGTATTCGTGTTACCAGGGCCCGATTTGCCCGGACATTAACCCGTGGGGGCTTCGTTTACAGCTCGCAGGCAAATCAATGAACGCTCGAGCCCGGATGACTGGTACTCATAGCAAAAACGATCCACGGATTTAGACGACGAGTGGCTGACGGGCGAAAGTAATACAGCATTTCGGAATGCGTCGATTCGGGGCAAGTTGACTTAAAGACAATTGATGGCATTTGAAACAAGACGATGTGGACGTATAAGGTAGCCAGAGGATGCCAAAGAACAGCGCGAGAAGGAGGACTATGATAGCTATACGACGGCGGGCCGAAAAGTGACGTGCTCCAGGCTGGGTCTCGCCCGCAAACGCACCGACACTCTTGAACAGGGAATGCGCGATAACAGTGTACAAGAGAGCGATCGTGAACAGCGGCAAAACATACATGAGAACCGCTCTCATGATCTCGTAGATTTTAGCCTCTTTGGTGAACGAACGTGTGTATTTACATGACTGCTCGGAGACATCCATATGGGCGTACACTAAAATGGGCGTGGCGACAGCCGCGGCCAATAACCAGATAACTGCAATAGCGATTAAGCCACGACGAGTGCGGCCAGAGTAACGGATGGTGCCGCCGCGCACCAGGACTAAATAACGTTCCATACTTAAAGCAGTTAACGAATATACACAAACCCCCTGTACCATGGCCAGTATGAAGTTGAATAGCTTGCAAGCGGCGGGCCCGTACGTGCCAACAGGGATTTAACGTCGTGTTCGATGTGCATTGGTCCCGATGCCATCACGTAGATGAGATCCCCCAATGCTAGGTTCGTGAGAAGAATGTTAGCCGAAGTCCGCAGACGACGATTTTTTAGGATCACCACCATTAACAAGCCGTTGCCCAGAAAACCAATGAAAAAGAAGA
>JZLH01S0113352.1:10676-20909 GCA_001188425.1 Eucidaris tribuloides | reverse complement strand
ACTCATGTGTTTCCCTGATTTTTACTGCTGCTTTTTGTCAAACAACTAACTATCAGCCTGGAATTTCCTGTAAAGCGTGTTACCTCATGGAAATTGCATTGAAAATGAAAAAAGTCAGCATCAACTACTGGAAATTGTTCTTTATTTTAATTTGCCAATCTGTTTATGATCAAGAATGATAGAACCGGAAGTAGTTTTCAAACTTTTCTGACCTCTACCAGTATAAACTTGTAACTTCTTGTCGTAGAGTATATTGTTGCTAAAATTGCGTCAAATTTGTAATAATTGTACAAGTTGATTGAATTGCACTTTTCAACGAATATTAATTTGGAATTAAGTATACATTTGACATCAAAAGATACACGGAGGTAAAGCGGCAGGATGAAAACAAACACCGATATAGTTAATACAGTAAGTAAAAAAATGGGATGAGAGTTTGATTCTTTATAGTCAAGAAACATTCAGAAAACTGACCTTTTTTGTAAATGAATAACAAAGTAAAGAGTTGTTGAGATATATATTTTCATTTCAACTCAAATGGAGGACGTAGCAACAAAGTTGCATGTAAAACAACGTTAGCATCCCACCACATGATTCTGGTTCAACTTGAAATAGGGTTTGCATTTAATTGAATCATGGCCGTAGGTCCATGATTGAATTAAAAGTCTTATCCCTCATAATCTCTTCTTAATCTTAAACTTGACGGCAGCTAAAAGGGTAACTTAAGTGAGTCATAATAGGATTCAGATTGGTTCAATTCATGATCTTGAATCTGTTGTTGTCATGTATTTGCATGCAACGCACCAATATGCACCAATACCACACACCGACGCTAAAAGCACGAATTGTTCGGCCGCTGCACTCGGGTGATTCTTGTTGAAGTTTACGACGAGACTGCGTACAATGTTAAACGCATCAGTGCCGTTTTAATGACGAGAATAAAATGATGAGATGCTTCGATTCCAGTTGATCTGGTCATCGTGAAGAAAACTGGAAAAGAAAAGAAACGGAGGTCTTTTTGGTCATAAAATTTAATTCAGCAACACGGAACTGTTTCACATATTCTTTTTCATTGCGAGAGTTAACCAGTTTCTGCCAGATTCCAGGGTTAATGAACTGTGTATAGTTGATACCGATAGTGAACACTCTTAGAAGGAAAGTGGAAATTATTTTGTCTTCGATCGTTATAATTCAAGCGCAAATTCTGAAACTATCGAGTTTGTATATTTCGTAAACAATCATTTTAGTCAATATCAAAGCGCTTTCTCGAGTAGTTAGATGCACGTATACTGCAAAAACTGGGGTGTTAAATTAAACACCAAGAGTGTTGCACGAAACTCATACCAGAAAAGTGTTAATTTTCAACACCCATGGTGACTTAAAGCAAATGATCTTGGTGTTTGAAATAATTCGTTTGGTGTTTAAATAACACCCGTGGTGTTAAAATGTTATACCACGTCTGGTATTCATATTGTGCAACACCCTTGGTGTTAAATTTTACACCCAGGTTTTTGCAGCGTATATCAGCATGAACACCGACTATATTATTAAAAACTCACGTAATCGGCCTTTGTAGCTCAATAACAATTTGGTAGAAATTTTATTTACTGGAAATACGGAAATTTTGGCGGTTTTATAAACCGTTCGGATACTTTTCAAAGTCCTACCTTTCCTCTTTACTGCAAAGTTCGTAATCTATTTTATAGCATACCGGGGATTATTAGACCCTTCAACTCAAGATCAGGCGTTCGAGAATTTTTGTATTCAAACCCAAAATGAAATCGCCTTGGTTCGGTAAAGAATCAGAAAATATATTACTCGGGTGGAAGGTCGCAATGTGTATTTAATTTTATCGCAGGTAAACGTTATTGGCGGCGGTGACTTGTTGAACTGTCCCGAAAATATAATCGAGTGCATTTTTAAAGCCGCATACCAGTTGTTAGAATGCTTTAGCTATTATGACTTTGTCCCATTGAGTGAAGTCATCCGTTAGAGGCACACAATCTTTTAAAAACAGAATAACGCCCCCACTAACTGAAATATTTGAATGTGAGCAAGTGTGGTTGTTTGATAAAATACGGGTTTTTTCACCTTGTACACTTTGTCAATCCACAATTTCGAAGTATTTGCCTTATTTTCAACTTATAGGCGGGAGCACTAATTGGAAAGACGGAACATAACGACATGAACACTTTTCAAACTTTATTGCCTGTAAGTTAGAATGTAGTTACATTAACATAAAGCATAGCGATCGACGACTCATTTTTTTAATGAAGCAAATAAAATAACCTCATGTTACCTCTCGATCAAAGGAAATTTAGCTGGCATGATCGCACACTATTCGAATTAAACGGAGTCTCCGCAGGGAAGACGCTTTCTGAAAATTATTCTAAAAAGCCGTGAATTCTCTCATTAATCATCGATACACTCATGGCAAAAGGAACCGGGTGATGGGCGTGGTCATGTGGTATGTTTTATTATAGAATTTGTCTGTTAAACTCATTGGACCTATTTCTTTCTGATTTCAATGCTGTGGGCTTGTAAATGAGGGCTTTATTGATTTTGTGTGACAAAATTAAGCTATTACAGTGAATCGTGCAGCGACAGTGAACATTAATTTTGAAGTGTTAAAATTAAGATCAAATCTGGAAATTTCGTCACTTTTGTGCTGTGTACAACATGACATGAATATTTCTCGGTGACTCGTTTTTCGAAACCAGCTCAGGCGGTAGCAGGCATGAGAAACTATTGTAAAAACGGTTATCGACCCAAAGGGAATGTTGTTTTACGTAAACTATAGAAGCAAGAATTATCGACAGTGGAATGTGAGTTCATTGATGAGAAAATAGTGATTCCTATGGCAACCATTATCCGTGAAATTCTAGTTTTAGCTCCCCCTTCCCTCAAGCGGAAAAATGAAAGCAAATATCGTAAGGGATATAGAGTGACGTATTTTGGGGGCGACCAAGTGTGGTTCTAAATCAAAAAAATCAATTAATGCATGTTTTAATTAATCCATGCAGTACAGTGAATTCGATCACCACGAAATAAAGACGAATTTAAAACAATGTTTAGTCCCAAAAATAGAGAATGAAAATGTGACACCATGTTTGTATGCTTTGAACGGTACAGGGGCCCTAGCCTTAGGAGGTTACAGATCTCACCTTTATACTGGTCATTTTTTTTTTTTTTTTGGGGGGGGGCTATGTGCAATTAAAACTAACTTGGGTGCAGTTGTAGATATCCGGGTTAATGATTTAAAACATTCACTAATGAAAGTTTATTTCAATAATATGACAGTATAGGAGCCTTAGGAGGTTACAAATCTCACTTTTACTGTTCATTTTTTTTGCGACGTTTGAACCCGGGTGCATGAAGTTGATAATAATACGGGACTATCTCAATCTTGTACACTGAAAGAACAAATCATATGAAATCATTTTTGTCATTATCTAACATTGACAGAAAGGACACTAATATTTAAAAAGTGCAATGCAGGATGAAATTGCTGTTTGATGATCATGGCAGAATCCTATTTTTCACAGACAAAACTTAGGGAGAGACACCAGACTTTTTCGCGTCGTATGCCTATATTGCGTCTAATCGCTGCATGGTCAGTCTATCGGATAAATTATGGTTCCTGTTATACTCTTCAACCTCATAATATTATGTTCATCGATTATTTTGCTGATTACATCTATGTTGACGAACATTAAATTTGTTATCATATTTCGATACGCATTTATAAGGATGTATGAGGTTAGTCCGGAGAGAAAGAAAATGCATGCATCTATTTCACTGAGGCCTAATAAGGATTATGGATAATTTCGATGCCTGTCTTGTAATCAGGAGATTGTGGGTTCGACTCCCCACCCGAGTCCACCTCTGTGTGTGTGGTTTTTTTTACGGTGGCTCAAAATGCACTTAGTTTAGTGTTTACCTCGCGTCATGATAGACAAAAGAATAGAATTCTTTAATTAATCAATGGTATTCTATAAGTACTCAACCAACTGACCTAGTTCTGTTATAAATTTGTGAATTTCATTAATATTTTCGCAATAGGAGCTGCTTATGAATTGATCTACATTTGACCAAAATCTCTCCCCCTCGCTGTGCTCAATACAGTAACCTTTCATTGAATATTAAGCGACATAGTTCCTTTAAGCTTCTGATGAGAGACTCATTTTCGAGATAATGAAAACATCGTGGATTTTCCGTCCATTGTAATCGTCAAGGCTTTATCCCGGTTTATAAGCACTCCCAAGGGGCGTGTGATATGCAGAAGGGCGGAGCTAAAACCTTGTCGTCTGCTCGCTACGGAATCTCACTTCTTAGGGGTATTTTGGTCGATATTTTGGCGGGCAATCCTGGACGATTGTCGGAGTTTTTAAAATACAACGATATATCGATACGCATGTACAGAATCGTTTTGTTTAATGGCTATTGAGTTGTGTTATCTAAACATACTAGTATACGAAATAAGGCGCAACGGTGTACCACAATAGGTGTAAACCCATTTTGCACACTGACAGCTCCCGAGTACAGCACCTGCTACAGTGCAAAGTTGTTCAAAGTGTGTCAATTCGAATCTTATGGGTACAGCGTTGAACCCCACTCGTGTGGCAAGGGTTTATATCATTTTCTGTGCAAAGTTGAACCCTTAGGGTGCAACTTTGTACATCAAATGAAGTTGTGAGTGTGGCAAGGTTTATACCCTTTTGGGGGCAAATTTGAACTTTTTGTTGTTAGTGCGATAGCAAATTAAACACAGGTACAGTGTCTTAGGCCTACATGTAGGCCTACGGTTTGTGTATAGGCAATTATGGCAAAGAAATGTACATAACATAACCAGTGTATCAAGTTTGTTACGATATAGTTGTAAAGCAATCAAGAAAAAACCTAACTGATTCACTTACTTTTCAACTAAACGCTATATACAAAAAATAAGTTCCCCCTTTTTTTCAAAATACCATAACCTTTTAACGAAATGTTTTTTAACAAAATTATTTGCAGGACTGTTACTGCACTCATTGACTAACTTTTGTGAGAAAATGTGATTGATCCGTCATGTCATGCTTGAGTAAGCACATATTAAAGGTATAAATGTCACTTTTCAAAATTCACAGGAGTCACTTTTGGGGATTTGTGATACAGAGTTTTGACAAATTCTGTTTCTGATGAATGATTTAGCACTATTATGTTAATCATCTGTCGTTTGACACTCTTACGCCTTTCCAGACTTTCTCCACATATTTTCGGTTCAGTGTGCTCAATTAAAAAAATTGTCATCCTTCCTAATTTTGAAAATTTAAAATCCATTAAGTTTATTGAAAAAAAAATGAAATCGGATATTTTTCCGCAAAATGTGTTAGCACATGTACAAACATAAGAGGTTGTAACCATGTCATGGTTGAGTCAGTTAAGTGAACATATTTTATTAACAAAGCAAAAAAAAAATTCTTACTGTTATTTTGGCATACTAAATGACTCCTGTGACTTTTGAAAAGTGACAATTTTGCCTTTAATGCATGCTCACTCATGCATGACCCTACGGATCAATCCCATTTTCACACAGAAGATAGGCAATGAATGTAAAACACCCCTGCAAAATGTCTCTGCTCAAATTTGTTTTGTTAAAAAGTCATCGTATTTTGAAAAAGGGGGAACTTACTTTTTGTGAAGTGTTTGTATAGGCCTATTTGTAAACAGTGTCCATAGTTGAATAATGAATAATAATTGAGTACTGTATATTACTATAAAATATCTACAGTGCTAAGTTATTCAAACATGTTATTCTGACTAACAATATAATATAAAATTATAAACAATTCTTGATAAAATGATGTGTGATTGGTTTGGTCACCACAGAGTGACATAACAGATCATAAATTTGGCGACCTTACATTTTGGAAAGTAATTTACAACAATTTAATCAGGTGAAACCGTCTTTGTTTACAAAAAAAATATCATAGCTTACAAGTACATGATTTTGTCCCAAATAATTTGTCGGGGGTCGCAGAAATTGTGAATGCTTTGATTTTAATGTTTACATGTTTTTTTTGTTTTTTTGTTCTTGGAATTAACAGACGAAAATACATACAGGGTACGTTTCCGTATGAATTTTCCGTACACGGTATAATTCCGTACGGTATGAATACAAATTCAAACCAAACTGAAGCATTTTGGGCAGATGAACGTGCATAGGCAGGACAGGCAGGACCCAGATTTTTGCTAAACTCGACTTCACCACTCACACCGCCAAATTGAAAATGGGTTGAATACATGTATATGCTTCCTCAGAAAGCATTGACCTTTAATACGCGGCAGTGACACGTTATGATTTGATAAGGCCTATATTACATGTATGTGATATTTGTGATGTCTTTCGTGAGCATCTATTTGTTTGCAAATATGACGGTTGGAATTTCATCAAAGGTCGAGATTTTCTGGGGTCACACACATGAATGCTGAGGAAGTAAAAATCATTACATCAAGAAACATATCCTTTCAATTTATGTTGACATATAAATGTTCTGACTTACCGGTGAATGTGATATCGCCTCTGAGAATTCCTCGTCATCAACACATTTCCCCTATCCTGTAGCTTGTAACTGCAGGTTTCTGTTTTTATTTTATCGATATCCGCTGGGATATTAGCCCTGAAAATATTGTGTGTCTTTCAAAATACTCATTTCCAACCAATTATCAGTATGGTTCGATAATGTGAACCAGATTGATAATTTGAAGCACTTGCCACACATGTTAGAATTATGTTTTCACGCGGCATTGGTGTCGATCTGTCCCTTTTCTACTAGTCATTCAATTTATTTATTTATTTATTTATTTATTTATTTATTTATTTATTTATTTATTTTGATCTGTCTTTCCCATCAATCTTTAGGTAGGTGTCAATCAATCAATCAATCAATCAATCAATCAATCAATCAATCAATCAATCAATCAATCAATCAATCAATCAGAAATCAATCTCTTAATCAATCAATCAGTCGGTCAATCAATATATCTACCAATCAATAAATCAGTCAATCGATCAGTCAATCAATCAAACAATATCTTAGTCAATCAATCTATTTATCAATTGATACATCAAACAATTATTCACTTAATCAATCAATCAATAAATCAAGCAATGAATAAATGAATCAATGAATGAATGAATCAATCAATCAATCAGTTAGTCAGTCAAAGAATCAATCAGAAATTCAATCAATTATTCATTCAATTAATCACTATATGTCAATCAATTTAAATTGATAAATTAATAAATTGATCGATCGGTCAATCTATCTCCCTATCCATCCATCCATCACCACCCATCCATCCATCTATGTGCCTGCATATCTATCTATCTATCTATCTATCTATCTATCTATCTATCTATCTATCTATCTATCTATCTATCTATCTTTCTACTTCCCCATCTATCTTTGTACCTATCTGTTTGTCGATCCATCTGTGTATTTTACCACGGATCTAATTCTTTGTATTTATATCTATGTATAGTCACTTGTATCTTGATTTCTTCTTCAAGACATATCCTTCCTGCCCGGACATACATGAACACTATAGCCTCTTTACAGTGTATTGGTGTGTATTCTAACTTATTTGGTAGTTTAAAGAGTGATTTCCGAAAAATTGGAACAAAATTGATAACGAGCCCTCCCATTGGGAACATTGGACTCCTTATATCCATTGCGGAAGTGGCTGAATTGACCAATATTACGGAAGACAAGCGTCCACTTCTGTCTCACCGTTTAAGTTAATAGCGAAAAGAATTAGGTTCACTTGTATGAAATTAAACAAAGTAATATTTGTTCATATACAGTGTGTCCCAGAAAAAAGGAAACCGGATTTCATCGCAAAAATATTCTATCATAATGAATACTTTCTTCAATGAACTAGGTATGATTGTAAAGCTATGTTCCTCTTCTTTCATTTGATATATTACTTACTATTGATCGTTCACGCATAATTTAACTAAAACAATGGATAATGGTGCTACCAAAATTTCATTTGCACGCGCATATTCCATCTTTGAGTCCATTTTCATGGTAGTAAATGTAATAAAAAATAAAATCATGACACAAAATTCAGAATTTTCTCTTTTATATGACACCTCAGGCGTAAAAAAATGAATTATGTATGCTGGAGAACAAGTAAAATTAAAACATGCCTGTTTTAGCGTGATGTTTAAAATGAATAAATTTTGAGAACTGGAAGCGAGCAGAACAATAAGGTTCACGCACGACTGACTTCACATAATATCTTGCTCGGGACACAACAATAGGCTCCGAATCATGTTCGCAGGGTAATTTCTTGGTTGCTGGCTGCAAATTCCAGAAAACAGGGTTACTAAATGCATTTTGGAACATTTCTGAAAACAAGCATCATTTCAAATTGTCTTTTCTCACTGATGCAACACTTATTTTTCACAAATGTGGTATCATATGAAAGAAGATAAAATCAGCTTTTCAATGATGCCCTTCAATGTCGAAAATACTCAGAATGCATTCAAGCATGAAAGTTTGAATTTCAAATTTGCTCGTGCAAATGATTTTACACCCGTGTCCCTTCTGATTGTCTTTGCTCAGTCATGCGTGAATGGAAATCTCTGTGACTGGTATCAAATTAAAGAAGAGAAAATATGCTTTCCAACTATGTACGATTTTTTGGTCATATTTGTTATTAACATACGAAAATATCTTGAACAATCTCGGTTTCCTTTTTTCTGGGACACACTGTATTACCCCTTCATGAAATGATAAACACACTTCGTTTCTGTCCATCGTGTGCTGTAATAATACCTTTTTCATTATCTAATATTTGTCTGTAATTATCCACTTTCTACCATCTCATCCCTCCCTTACTCTCCTCTAGAGCCATATTCAACATCCAGGCTTTAGGCATCAGTACCATCCAGACACCAGACACATGCGACCAACTTCCGGGCCTAGTCAATAAACAGATTCAAATTTGTAAGAGGAATCTGGAAGTTATGGACAGTGTAAGTCGAGGAGCCAATCTAGCAATACAAGAATGTCAAACCCAGTTCATGAACAGAAGATGGAATTGTTCGACGGTGGATGAATCGGTTTTTGGACATGTCTTGGACAATGGTAAGAGACATTAATATATTCTTGATACAATTGAATTGGATAAATACCATATATATAGTTTCTTGTTTGATAATTATTGGACGTACTTAATGGTGACATAATATGTAATGATAATGGTGGTTGTAAGAGTGATGAACTGGTGTTGATGATGATTATGATATTAATGATGAATTTGTTGTTGAATGGACGATTACGATTATGACGATAACATCGATCAAATAACAATAAAAATGGAGACGATGATAATGATGATGTGTCTAATTATTATCACGATAATAATTATGACGTCGATGTTGAATCTTCCTGTCATGCTCTCTTCTTCTTCTTCTTCTTCTTCTTCTTCTTCTTCTTCTTCTTCTTCTTCTTCTTCTTCAATCCCTATCAATGCATCCACGAGGCCACGTTCATATGTCATCTTATCGTGACTTTGACCTCCGCAAGAACGACTAGGATATATTTCCAAACCACCGACATCGCTAATAAAACTGTCAAGCTTTTACGACTGAGAAGTACTGCCTGTTTCTCTCTTCGCGTTCCATCTATAAATTAAACTCAGTCAAGTACATTTATTACCATTCATCCTAACAGTTCGACTGTATACAAGCTGTAAAAGGGGTGAATTTATCTCATGTGAACGAAATTAATGAAAATTTTTAGAAAAAAACCGAAATGCAAGAAAAAATGGTGAAATGTGTAACTAAGAGCAATAATATACGAGTTGCTTGTTTCAAGATTAAATTAATTATATGGTCACTATAAATCATTTGTATAATCATTTGTGACAAATATTGAAATACAATCTATTCTGATATCATCTCCAGGAGGTCGCAGATTTACCTGTAAGTGTAATAATTTTTTTACTACTCCATGTAAGCCATGTCCATCGAGTTCCAGCATCAACATCGATATTAACATCCTCATCATTATCAAAATCATCACAAAAAGAGAACAAAAGAGGAGATGGGGAAATACTAGAAGAAAGGGACAGAGATGAAGATAAAAAGACAAAGGAGATGAGACGAATAGGAGAAGTCGAAAAGAAGAGGAGGAAGGAGAAGGAGAAGAAGTGGAGGAGGAGGAGGAGGAGGCAAACGAA
>JZLH01S0113345.1:21890-42115 GCA_001188425.1 Eucidaris tribuloides | reverse complement strand
CCAGCAATCAACAGCTATAAGTTAAAGAAATAATATGAACATGTGATTATTGTACGAGAATTATGTATCATGGTGACAAAAACAGCTAAATAAGGTACTGTGATTGATTGACTCACCCTCCATCAATGGGCCTATAAATAGTTAATTTGTTATGTTTAATTATACATCTTTTGTAAGTTTTACCTAAGACAAAATTTAGCAGAAAGCATATAGGGAGGAGTCTTAAGAATTATGGCGCCTTCTCCCTTTAATATATTGGTAATAAGTATAAAACGAAATGACTTTTAAAAGATGCATACGCATATAGAAACTCAATTCAAAGAACTATTATCATTGTGCAGGACACAAACAATGCAAAATGTGAATCAGTATTGATCACTTTCCTGCTGTGAACATTAATTTAGATTATAAACTGTGCACAAACCGTGGGTGTTGGCATGCATATCAGTAAACAAAGCAAACAAAGAATAATGAACACAAAAAATATTTCCATTTACAGTCATCCAGAATGAATAAAGTAAATTAATGAAAATAAATAAATATTTCAATTCAAAACATTATACAAGAAAAAAAATAATATGCCATCCATATCTTATTTATAGTATATCTTGTTTGAATATCACAAGACTGTGTTTTGTACATATATCTTTGAGTGTATTGTAAAGTTGTAATATTTCAAAATACCTTGTATTTTCGATGTAATAGATTTTTCATTTGTCTCTCTCTGTATTTTGTTTATGTTACCAGGTAATTCTTGCCAGTCAGTTCAATGAAGGAGGGGCTGCCCAGATTCAGTTTGACATGACTAAAGGATTATTTCCTTTGTTTGGGGAATTCACTCAGAGACCAGAGAATTTCTTCAAAGAGTAAGTGCACTTTCATTTATGGTTGTTTATTTGTGATTCCGCGCCCCCCACTCATCTGTAGACCGCGCAATCGCACTGAAAATCGGCACGCACATTGCCCATCACGTAATCTACAAGACCAAATTACCCGGAATTATTTTCATGTTAATTATGCTAATTTATGCATAAAATCATTAAGCTGTAAATCACTAAAGAAAGCTCCCGAAATGCTAATTTTAGGTCTAGACACTCTTTTTAGTGTTTTTAACAAGTTTACTTGAAAAAAATCCGGAATCAATCTTGATTTCCCATGTATTTTATTGTTTTTTAAATTTCTTATGTATTTCCTTGTTTTTTAACCTTTGTTTTCTATCGTTTTTTCAATGAAATTTGTCGGGGGCACTTTTGCAATCATAAACAGTACAAAATTAATTAATTTCAACTTGTAAAAGTAAAAATAATCATGCATTTATGAATTTTGGCTGAAAATACAATTTGTATTGAAATTGTACACAAAAATCATGTTTTTGAGCGATTTTTAGGGTGACATGCAAGTACAAAATGTTGCGCAACTTCAGAACCGTGTACCCGGACGTCGCAAATTTGGTCTCAAAAGATGTTCGACATTCGAGAGAAAAAAGTCATGAAACGCTGTGGCAATTGCTTTGCACGTTGCCGACATATTGTGCGAAACGTCTAGGGGGGCGGATTGCGCCCCCCCCCCAGCCTTTTTAGGGTTAAGAGTCTTTCTTTAAAAGCGTGTGTAAAAAAAAACAAGATCTTATTTGTCCAACTTATAGTGGGGTTTGTGGTGACAGGTCACATTTATGGAATTTTATTGATTGTCTGAATCATTTGGACTCAAAATAGTAATGTGCCTTTACGTACTGTATTCCTAGTTTCAAAATTCATCTATTCTTAATGTGTGCTGAAATCATCTTTATAAATTTTGATCCAGCCCTGTTCAGAACTTATTGAGCAACCACTAGTTTCAGCATTCAAACTTATTCGGTTGGCGACCGAGATATCTTGGGTTGGGGTCTATAGAGAATGTGTGTTATATCAAAATCAAATCGTATCCAATGGGTTATATGAATGGCTGCAATGCCAACATTTTCCAGGTAAGGGTTGGGTTTTTCAACCGTAACCCAGATTTCCAAACTTCACCTCAGAAGTACCCTCCCTTGAAAATGTCTTCTTTTATCGAACTCGCCCCCAAATGGAGGGAATGCATCAAAAGTTATGTGTTTTTGGTATAAGTGATGGGGAGGGGGAGTGACATGTGCCCCTTTGCCCACTCGATCATCCACTCAGTTTTGATGTAGTAATCGTGTTATATTATACTTGTCATGATAAATAACTACTGCAGGCCCATAACTAATGAGTACTTCCAATTTGTAATGTTTACATGTATCAATAAATGTCAAGTAATTTTTGACAACTGAATGCTTATTAATAGTTTTTAATCCGTGATGTGGGTGTATTATTTATTGCTTGGCTCTGTTTTTAAATGTCATTTGTTTTTGGAAAAGTGTATGTGAGGTGTACACGAATCTTCATAATGAATGATATAATTCAATTAGTGATTGCTGCCCAATATTCTTTGAATTTGAACTTTGTGATTTAAAATTTGAATCACTCACACCATGTGGTACTATTGTGGGCTAGGTTGCGTGCATTGTCACCTTGTGCCAGGAAGATGCCAATTTTAGCTTTTGAGACCCATCGTCAGAAAGAGTGACAGTTTTAAGAATAATCAGTAGGGTGCATAACAAAATACAGACAAAAATACTGTAGCATACCTATGGAGAAAGAGTATTATTCATATCCTGTTGTGGTATATGTACAATATAGCTTTATAATTTGAATGACATAAATAGGTCACCCTGACATGGATCTATCTCTGTTATGTTGTAGTGCATTTTCATATTTAGACCAACATTTGATTGGCTATGTAAATCAACAGAGTTGTTGATTTAGTAGTGAAAGTGTCCACGGTGGAAACTGTCAAGTATGACAATATAAATAAATAAATAAATAAATAAATAAATAAATAAATAAATAAATAAATAAATAAATAAATAAATAAATAAATATATGTATATATATATAATAAGTAAAAAAATGAAATGAAATGAAATAATTACAAAAAGTAAATTAGATAAATAAAATATAATATGAAATAAAATAAAATATGAAATGATAAAATAGAATAAAATAGAAATGAAAACAAAACAAAAGAAAGTAAAGTAACTGTTTGAGACAATGAAATATAACCATTGTATACTAAATGCTTGTGTGAGATATATTAGTCAAAAGTAATAGCATAGTTCTTTCTTTCACTTCTAAATTGTGAGAAGAAAAAAGTTATGCAACCTCTCTCTTGAGTCACCATAGTTTTGAATTATAGCAAAATGTGTGACCTGTCACCACAAAATGCACCATAAGTTGGAAAAAAAGATATTGTGTTTTTCGTATTAACCCGTTGCCTTCGATTTGATTTTATAATCCCATGCAGCTAATAGCAGAAACAGTTCCCATAGCCAAGGAGTTAGACACCCTAAACTTTAAAATGGTGTATAATTTGTGTAGCATGGACAAAACAATCCCATTTGAACCCCAACTCACAAATCCTTGGTTGTCTGGCAGAAGGGCCTTAGCATATGTTCCTAGCAGAAGGGCCCTAGCACATGTTCCTGGTAGAAGGGCCTTAACACTCACTTGTCTCTAATTTGAAAACCATTGGCTCTTTTCACATGAAATCAAAATAGTGTGACATTTTTAGATCCTTCTGTCAGTCTCTTAAGGGCAATTATCAAATCAGGTAATATTTCTCAAATTAGAGAAAATTTACCGTTAAGGCCCTTCTGCCTGGAACATATACTAGGGCCCTTCTGCAAGACAACTGACAAAATTTGGACCATCACATAAGCTTATATCAGGATAAGGAGAAAAATGACCTGGAAATGGGCAATTCCAGAATTACGGACATTACATTCAGACATTGTTTTGCAACTTTGGGGGCCTATTTCTAGAAATCATCATTATCATTCTGAACCTAATTGTGGTAATCTCAAACCAGTCACCCTGAAGTGTTAACAGTTTAAATTTGAATTACTTTCTATTTATCATTTGGTAGTTATCACACATAATGCTTGTCATTACGGACATTACATTTTTTGGACATAACTTTTCACCTACCAACGCATTTGTCAAAAATTTTGTGAGCTTAAGCATAAAGTGAAGCCGATTTTCATCTGAAATGGATGCTGAGGACCTGTTTAAGTTGTAGGATGACAATTAGGTACAACAGATTCAGTATATCCCATACAGGACCATAAATGTTGCCTTACGGACATTACATTTTTAACGTTATGGACATTACGCCTTGGACCACTTGTCTAGGTCCTCATATTTATACTTAAAAGCATTTGATAACTAATGTAAAGCTAATGTTAGTCATTTTTGGTCCTTTCGTCACTATAAACTACTATAAATTAATTCTGAAGTGCTATTGAATGCAAGATAAAGAGACTCAAAATATTGTGTGTTTTCAAAAAAGAGAGAAAGAAGAAAAGTATGTCTAAATATACTTCAAATGTAAATGTATTGAAATACCACTCATATTAAAGAGTTTGATTAGTTCTATTGTGTGATACTAAATCTATCACTGTAGCACATATATTTTTTGAATTATTGCAGATTTCATGATTTTGAGCCCGGGTAACATTTTCCACAGAATTGCCCAAATATAGTGCTCATTCATTTGTGATGCCAAGACCCAAGAGCACATTCCTGTGTGGGGTATATAACTCCAAATGTTATAAAGCCATTACTGTATACGCATGATCATTTCGCGTCCATATATTTTCGCGGATTTTGCTTCAAGACGGGGAATTCGCGAGTGTATATTTCGCGATTTTATTGTGTTTACATTCACATTTGTACAGAAATATCAGGAAGTGAAAATTTTCGCGTTCAGTAAGTCGCGAAATTCGCGAAAATAAAACCACCACGAAATATTCAGCGTATACAGTATTTGAGCTGATAATTTTGCAGAATTATTTCGCATAGTTAATCCTTCTAGTTAGATAAGTTTTAATGTCTCATACTTCATAATCTTTGTTACAATTGGTTGTTTCACAGCATGATTTCGCTACACAGGGCTTATGTAGTTTCTCCAGCAAATTTTTCCAACTACTGCAAAAACAATGTTAATTTGATTTCAAGAAAAACCTTCCCTTTCAATGACATCTGTCCCTCAAATTTGGACAGATGATAGATAAATTGTATTGCCCCTGAAAAAATCTAACAATTCCCAACTGGACTATTTCACACATTTACACGAAGGCTACCGCTGTGACTTATTCTTTGTTTTGTGATGATAGATTAAATTTGGTCAGTGAATGTGGAGGATCAGAACAAAATAAGCTGATGCCGAAATGTGCTTCGTCTCATGGACATGCGGTGTATTCTTAAAGGAAAATTTACATCTGTTTACAGAATTTATTGAATACAATTGCAAAAGTGAAAAAAAGGTCAATGTAAGCTTGGTATGAAATTGGATTCACCAAGACCATTTCAAAAATTTAATTATCAAGCTGGGAGTTGAAAACAATTAGTGGAGACCAAAATGAAAGGAAAGGAAATAAAAGTTTAGTCACAGTTTGTTTGCAAACCAAATGGAGGGTTACTCATATAAAACAATATTATTGCCAATTTCTAATAATCAGTATTCAAAAATCAATAACCTTTTCATGTTTGCCCGATTTTTTTCTCTAACTTTCTGTGGTGTGTTTCTCTGCTTCCTGCTTCCAGGACCCAAATGCCTCACTTGAAATCAATCATTTTGTCAGAAAAAGAATGTTCTAACCCATGAAATAATCTTCAATGACATTTTGTGGATGATGTCGATGAAATTAACAATTGCAAGTGTAGCATTCTTTCTGGGCCACCCTGTATAGGAAATGGTGAGCCCACTTAGTGGGGAGCTCATGGCCGTTTGTGATTGTATCAAATTTTGCCATTTCAGTCATAAAATTTCCATCGTTTTCAATGAAATATTAAATTATAATACCATGATCGAATTTGATATTAGGGTCCAGTACCCCCTCCCATCTTCCCCTCCCCCTCCCCCTCCCCTCCCCTCCCCTCCTCCCTCCCCTCCCCCTCCCCCTCCCCCTCCCCTCCCTCCCCCTCCCCCCCTCCCTCCCCCTCCCCCCCATTCCCTTATCTGTATGATGCCAGTGCACTGAATATGAGTTTGAAAAGTAACTTTGTCTGTACGTATGGTATAACTTACACAGAGATTTGTCATATTTTTCCAATTATGATTATGATATCTCACTGTCAACCAGGCGTCAGGAAAATATTTTGTTCCCCAAAATTATTAAAAACAGGAGGAATCTTGTGTTTTGGGATTTTCTGAGGAATGTTACTTTGTCAAAACCACATGAATGTTGGAAGCAAAAATAATGAAACATTAGAGACCACCCACCTCATCTTAAATTTTTATAAACGTAGGAATTTGAGTGAACCACTCCCTAAAATTGCTGAAATCCCTGGATTTCCTCCTTTTAAGTCAGTTTAAATGTTATAACATGTTAAACAACACATACATTGTTTTGACTGAACATAATATTTGTCACCCATTGCATGATATCAAATGGGAACTTAATGTTATTAAAATATGTTTACAATTTCTAAAACTTTTCCACCCAGAGTTTGATGTTATTTTACCCACTGACACCACTTCTCTCCTTCATTTGGTGTCCTTGGTCACCGCCTGCATCTCATATCAGTAATTTGACAAATTACATCAAATATGCTTTTTTGTTCGGTATTCTCAAGAAAAGACCACCAACTAGAGGTTTGATTATTGTTGTTGCCTGTGTGAGTATGTGTGTGTGTGTGTGTGTGTGTGTGTGTGTGTGTGTGTGTGTGTGTGTTGTGTGTGTGTGTGTGTGTTGTTGTGTTGTTCGTCGTGTGTGTGTGTGTGTGTGTGTGTGTGTGTGTGTGTGTGTGTGTGTGTATGTCTGTGTCTCACCCGAGCACATCTTGTGTCACCTAATGGTGACATAACTAAAGGTGGTTTCCAGCTTGTATCTTGACATGAATTTTCACCAATATTAGCATGGTGTGTTAGGAATGCTCTTGTGCTCATTATAAGATACTCTTGTCTAAATGTATACATTTCACGAGCAGTATCACATACCCCTGAAGAGCTCAAGAAACAAGGTTTATGATGTTTAGTGGACAAAATTAATTCAACATGGCAACACTGACCTCAAAAATTAGGTTTATCCAAGAGGGCTGTTTTACCCCGACTGGAGACTCCAGAGGTATCTGTGTTCATTGCATGTGGAGTTCATTTATATTCAGCCTGATCTTTTATATTCTGCCTGATCTTTTATATTCTGCCTGATCTTTTATATTGTGCCTGATATAGTTGGTCTTGAATTATCAATGCCATGTCTGGAAACAAAACTGATTTGCTTTCTTAAATACCATTTTAAGGCTGATATATTATGTGAACAAGATTTAAAGACTTGCTGTTGACGGTCCTGGATGTAGCTTGTTGATACTCTACTGATTTAATGTACACACATGTACAGTGTATGCCTACTTTCCAGCACTCTATTTTTGTAAAGGTAGTGTGGAGATTTTGGAAATGGTGAAAAAAAATGACATTTTCTTGTGAATTTGAATAGACCTATGTCATCATCTTTAAATGGGCTGAAAATCACAGAGTGTGGAATGCTTCCATTTCTAAGGAAATAAATGAAAATTAAACATGTTGAGGGGGGGGGGCCTGACTTTTTTTGTCATGTAGGAAATGTAATATCTGTTTGCTGATCTTTTGAAAAGACCATTATTTCATTAAAAAAAAAGAATTGGGGGTTTGACTTGATATTTCTTTTCTAATGTGTGGAGTGACAATACCATTGCTTAGAGAAAGATTAATGAACAATGGTCTGATAAACCAAAACTAAACTTTGGTTTTCAAATGACCTATTCTGGATGCAAGATTTTCAACAAAATCTTTGGTGCTTAGGTAACCTTTGTGTGGGAGAGTGTAAATCTTTACCCGGCACATGCATTTCCACTGTGAACACATGAATTTTAACTGGCTTTCATGTATTCAGTGAAATATAGGTCACTGTGTATTTTCTCTACAATCATCAGGGAATGAGGATTACACCACATTCTTGTGACAACAATGATTCAAATCGACTGGTAGTCGTTATTTTCAATGAATTAAGTGCAAAATGTACTCTGAGGAGGTCTTTAGTAGAACCCATAAATGAAAGAGCATTGGCCATAGATATCACTCTAAGTGTAATTGAAGTGGACCCCTTTGTCAGGGTCTGGCATACAGGGAATTCACAACAGTGTGCAATTTCTTAAACAGTCTATTCATGTGTATACATGTTGGGTACAACTTAGACACAGTGGGAGCAAAACATAACGGGTCAAAAACCCAATGTCAGATTGTAGGATGATAATGCTTATTATGTATGGCACATTTCATGGATCTTGCTCGATGTTCTTGCCTCACTATTCTACAGTGTGTCTCAACAAAAATTGTGCAGTGAAATGAATAGCGCCCTCTTTCGCAATCAGAAAATACTGTTGTGACATGATGCTTACAACAATGTTAAGGGCACAGTCTCTGCTTTCAAATGCCATTGTTCTGTTCAATTTGCTTGTTTTAACAGGGTTCATATGGGTCAGGGAATGTCTGGAAAGTCAGGGAATTTAAAAATACTTTTTCCAGAAACAAAAAGTCAGGGAAAGTCAGGGAATTCATCAATTTCTTTTGGAAAGTTAGGGAAAATCATGTATTTTAGACATTTTAAAAAGGACCCTTGATTGGGAGCTTGCTGGTATTGCAATGATGTATTTTTACCATCTTTAAATAATGTAAAAATGGTCATGGAATTAGAGTTTTCTGTTCTGAAAAGTCATGGAAAAGTCAGGGAATTTTGAAAATGTACAAGTGTATGAACCCTGTTTAAACTCAGAAAAAAAAGAAAGAAAAAAAAAAAAATTAATGGTTTTTAGTTAAGCAATGAAAGGGAAAAATCATAGTTGTGCCACTTTTACTACTGTCAATGAGATCATGTGGCCCTCTTCCCATAAAAGTGACACAATTGTGGTGGCACCTCTCCTTGTTTTAAAACAAGCAAAGTGAACAGAACAAATGACATTTGAAAGCTGAGACTTTGCCCTTGACGTTGATATAGCACCAAGTCACAGCAGTATTTGTAATTACAGTTCAACCTCGATTAACCGGCCACGTTGGGACCAGCAGCCATCCCGATAAGTGATTTGGTCAGATAAGAGAGATAATGTACAAACACAGTATAGGGGGAGGTAATACATGCCATAAGTTATAGTAAAAACAACCCACACACCATGTGCAAAAATGCAACAGACCACACACATGTGACACTATATTTACTGTCCCTGATACCCAGCTGATTTCTGTGTACACTTCTGATAAAGATGCATCAATTACATGTAATGACTGATAAGTCCATTGTCCGGATAATAGAGAGCTGCGGTTAACTGATGGCTGTATAACCGAGGCTGAACTGTACTAAAGAGGTGTTATTTAGTACTTTTTTTTAGGTCATGCTGTAGAAATGTATATGCAACCATTGTGAAATTCAAAAGAAATGTATGGTATACTTGGCCATCTCAATGTACAGTTACATGTATATAGGTTTTTGTTAAACCAAGAACTCTGAGTAAAAGCCATTGACCCAGGCAATATTATTGCAATTGCTAAAGAAAGAATTCTGTTTTAATTGACTGCGTTACAACGATCTCAAATATATTTTCAAATATTTTCAAACAAAACTCTTCTAACTCTTCTTGTAATAGAAAAACTTACATCCAGTAAGGAAGGGCATTCGGTCTGTAAAATGTTGCTCCACGAAAAAGCCTCACATGAATCTTTTGCTGTTAGAGTAAGGTGAATCTGGCCACCCTCGTAATTGGGGACTAAACTGGATTTTAAAAATCTAGATTACTGCAACTACAGTTACATGAAGAGGAAATTTTTGAGATTATTCTGACTAGGGTGATTAGAAGAGAAGTTTTCAATTTTCAGATCACCGCCCTGGCTCATTAATCAGCCAATGATATTACTGGGTTCAAAATTCTATCCTCATAAGGATATAAATTGACTTGATTTGCAAATGGGATAATGTTTACTGTCTGTGTGATATACCAATTGAAAAAATGTAATTGCCATATTCTGCATTAGTCAACATGTATACTTACAAAAAAAAAGGTCAGCAGTTCATTGCTCCTTGCAGAATTTCCAGGTGTAAATGATGTTCTGCCAATACATTTTTTCTCTTCTATTTTTTCTTTTTTGCCCCTATTTTTTCTTGGAGGCATGATGTCAAATCACGAAGGAATTGTGGATTTGATTAAAGCAAAGAACGGTCTCCAGGTCTTGCCTAGATTGCATCTATTTGTGGACACTTCATTTTAATCAGTGTGAAGGGTGACTGGAGGGGCTGTAATATGAGTGGACATGATCCCCGTTCCCTGAGCTGCTAGTCTATCCCCCAGACCCTAGCATCTGTTTGTATCGCTTAAACCCAGCCAAATATTGGGTCATAGAAAAGATGGACTTTGCACTTTGCATCCTTTTCAAATCAGTACTTATATCTCTAATTGTACAATATCCATTTCTGCTTAAAGTTAGAGTGTGGGTTTATCAATGAGAATAACAAGTTGATGCTGGGATGACCACTAGGGACTATTGCAGGATTTTTTCCTCCACCTTGGAGGTAGCTTGACAGATTTTCTAGCCAAATTACTAGGATTCAAGCAAAGAATGGGTATCAGTTGCAGCTTTCGAGCCAAATAGAATATTTGGCCCAGTTTAGTTGGTTTCATTATCCTTTTCTCATTCATGAAGTAGCTACAGCCAATTGGAAAGCTTGATATAACTGTAGTGTAAACACTTCACCCACACAGATGAGCAAAGCTTTTTAGAATGATTAAAATTGTTAATATGGATCACTGTGCAGAGGCTACTGTTTTTGCTGAGATTTCATCCATCTAAAGTGATAAGCTAACATTGCGGAGCTTCATTTTAATTTTTTTTAAACTTTGATATCTGAGCTACATAGTAGTGTTCAAATGGACAAATAAACACCCTAGAATACATAAGTTTGTAAAGTTATACTGCCATTGGCAAGGTATGCATTTATAAACAATTACTTCTCTGGTGGATGATAAAATAGCCTAGATCTGCACACAGTAAGTCTATGGGAGGAAATGGGCAGGTGAATCTGGTCATTTTGAATGCTTGTAGATTTTCATTTTTTTCAAGCACTAAATCATCATTTTGAAATACAATTTTTTCAGGGCTTCATTTTTAGACCTTATCAAAGACACTTGGAGCATGGAGGATTATGTAGCTTACATTTTTTTCAACTTGTAAATGTTAGCCAGTGGCTTTAACATGCGCCACACGTGAGACCGCACTGTGTCACATTTAATTCATGATAACATATTTTTTGATTACAAAAAATTACTGACAAAAACCCCCAGAAAATATGGAATGTCCATGTGAAAGTGTGAGAAAATGTGTTTGTAAAATAATGATATGATACCTGCTGTCCGGCAACAGGCAATGTAAATATACGTGTAAATTTATGCATTACTGTGCATACCAGCAAATGAAGCACAACAATGCACCTGCAGATTAGCTTACAAAGAGTTAAGAGGGAAAGTTTTCTGAATTCCACATTTGCATGTCCTTTAATTTGTATTGATAAACGATGAACTATTTGTTAATCACACTTTGAAATGACATTTGCTGAAAACTTAAACATGTAACATTCAAATGTGATAAAACAATTTTCCACTTTTCATTCAATTTCGATCCCATTTTCATGAACATGGATTTTATGTGCTCTCATGCTTTGTGACAGCAGATTTATGTGTGTTTTTACATTTTGATTTATTTGAGCTTTTTTCCCATTTTTTAGCTCTATTTGGGGGAATGTAGGGCCTTATTTTACAAACACAGGGTTTTTTTTAATGGCCCTGGCAATTGATTATGTTACCATTGTATTCTTTTTATCATTGTAAATTCTTGTTTTGATATATGCCAATAAATGAAATGAAATGAAAAAAATGAATGTAAATGAATGCCATGAACATAAATCTTTAACTTGTGTCATTATTAAATAAATTGATAAGGCAGTGATAGGGAATCAGTTGGCATATCGATCACTTTAGTTTGTTAGTTTGTGAATAAAAGTTCAAACACCTTGTCTTCAGTTGTCCATCTATCTGTGGGACTGTGTTATAACCAGTTCCCAGTTTGGATAAATATGTCTTATGATATAGAATGTAAGTGGGAGAAGAAAATTTCATGAAATCAACGACAGCCAATATTTTACAGTCAGACTTTCTTATCCTCTTTATCTTACTTATCATCTGTATGTACACAAAAGCTCATTTTCAAATATTTCTTATACATATATGTACGTAAGTATCTTATGGTCTGAAAAAAGTAGTGGTACAAATTATTGCCATGATGCTGATTCATCTAATAAGTGGCAATTGAACAATGAATTGCCTCAAATTTAACTTTAAAAAAAAATGGCTTTCAAATTTAACTTCAAAAGTAAAATCAAACCAAAATTGGCTTCAAATTGAACTTCAAAAGTAATATCAAACACAAATTGTCTGTCATTTTCAACCAATCACAGCATTAACTAAAAGACCAAAAATTGTAACAGTTTATGCAATGGGACCTGAGCTCATAAAACATATTTAAGCTGTGATTAAATCAGAATAGAACAGTAAAGTTTTTGCAGTGTTTGTACACAAACAAAGCGTGAGAAATGTCCAGAAACTTTGATTGTCGGTGACTCCGCATGTTCCTACTCGTGCTGTTTCTAGAGAAGCGGCACTGATCCCTCAGTCTCTAACGTAATCCCTGCAGGTTGTCAATAACATGTGCCAAGAATCTCCACACTTCAGGTCACGATTTTCACCACGTTGTCGCTTCTGCAGCAGAAAGATTAAGGGGATGATGGCGCTTTTAGAGTTATGGATAACCAGAACCATCTTTTAGAAGTATGAATCCAATCATAATGCGAAATGCCAAATAATCCCCTGTTTCTGTTATGCATTCTGTGTTTAAAGGCATAAAAAATCATCATCCGACTTAGGCCGGATTTCTTTATTTTTATTCTCTGCGTCACTCGTACCCTGGATGAAGTAACAAATATTGTGCGTTGGTGTTGTCCAGTTGCACTGACACGATTAGAGTCGTTCTTTCTCGGACAAAGCATTGTGGGTACTCTTAAACCGTTGGGCATAGCGGATTTCCAAGTTTGCGATTGACTATTGTGCTGGGGGCAGTGTTGGTTCTGGATCGGGGTTTGTTGTGAACCTATATTTGTACTTGTGAGGTATCTGAGATGGTGCCCTGTTTTCATAATGAGGATAAGGTGCTCTGGCATGGGACAGATGGGTGGATTTGAGGATTTCAAAGTTAGTAAGATGATGTCCACATGAATATTCATTAAGTCTTTAGTTGCTGGGTAAAAAAAAATGTATGCAGTGCCCAGAAACTGGATTGTGTTGAAAAATGTACTAAATTTATCATTTGTTTCTCAAGTATAAAGCATAACATGTTTTGACATTTGATTAAATACTTACTTTGTGCAGACAGTTTATAAAGTAAGTTCTAACATTTCTAATGGTACAGTAATTTATAATTTTTCTATTTAAAGAACAAGATTTGTTATTGCAATTATCTCTGGGAGTTCATTGATCCAAAGATTTGTATGATCCTTCACAAATACTTTGAGAAAACTGCAGTATATTTGGGAAGAGAGAAAATACATTGACCCTCTGTAAAAGGCACAACATGTTTTGACATTTCGTTGCTTACATTGTGAAGACAATTTATAGGATAGATTCTAATAATATTTCAAATTATACAGTTATTAAGTCATTATAATTTTTCTATTTAAAGAACGGGGTTTGTAATTTGCAATTATCTCTGGGATCTCATTGATACAAAGATTTGTACAATAACGTACAAATAACTTGAAAAAAATGAAGTTCAAATGGGAAGAATGAAAGCATTGACCATCTTAGTGTACAAAGGATATTATTATATAAATGTCCAACATAAATTATCTTCTGATACACTTCCACAGTTCACATATCTTGGAAGAATGTGGTCAGAACACTTTGATCTTTGTGATATTATATAAAGAAGATAGAACAATGTACAAATCACACAAAGAAATTAATGAATACACTTACTACAGTACATGTATGTGTTTGTAAAAGCAGATAAAAGACCAGTCAATAGTGAGACATATATTTTTAATCAGACATTAATGGCCCATACTATGTTATGAGAGCCAAAGATAACGAAAGAACATTTTTGCCTGCCAAAATATTTTTGTACCAGCCAATAATGTGGGGGTGGCTGCCTCCTCTGACCCCCCCCCCCCCTAAAAAAAAAAAAAATAAGTTAGGATTGCAAATGCAACATTTATCAATAAATACTCATTCATTACTATTGTTTATCACTAAACACACAACAGGTTCAAGGTTCTTTGTTATTTTTCCATAATCCATGTAAGGTGTTTGCTCTACTTCCCCGAGTGGAATGCTTCTCAGATCAGTGAATATCTTCCATGTGTATGGTTCAAGCTAGGATAAAGTTATTTTGTGGGATTATGTATCATGTATCAATTCTGATGATGAGTTGGTTTTTGGAAGGACTGGAACCAGCTGATGTTAAACAGCTGAAAATGAAATGAGAGTCACCTGTGAAGTGGTGGATAGATGACTGTAGACAAATGGGCTGCACGTGAAGACGAGAGATGTCAATGAACCAAAAAATATGCAAGGGGGCATTGCTGGATAATTTTCATCAGGTGGGGGGGGGTGGGTTGCAGTTGCACTAAATGTTGTAGTACCATTGCTTACAGCAATAAAATCCATCTAACAAACACGTCAATACAAATTAAATGAAGTAAACTAAGAAAATATTGAGACTATTCAAATACAGGGACAGTACTTGGCAGTAGCCACACCGACGCCATTGTTTCAAGGCGATATCATTTATGTGAAATCTGCCGAGAGACCAGTCCAAAATTCCAGTACATAAAATGTTCATTATTAAATCAGGGAAAGTATCAGCATAAAACACCCAAGAGTGTTTAACTTCATAAAAATTAAATGCTTCACAAATACAGTTAGTTAATACATGGCGTCTGTCAAGAGAAAGGTGTCTGGACATGGTCTCAAAACCTGGAGGCCAAAGGCATACAATTCCAGATGTACTGACTAGAAATGTGACATATCTGCTGGCTGTGCAGGAAAAGAAGGAGAGCCATTTTATGTACAGGTCTACATACTACAAATTTCCCAAGATGAAAGTTTTAAGGACGTGTTAAAGTTAGGGACATTTAAATTGGCATAACAATAAAGGTTTCACATGACCTGGGCCCAGATTCTGTTATGTAAATATGTATTTTTAATCATTTTTCAAAAAATAAACATGCGTGAATTTTGTGACATTTCTTTTATTGTTGTATAGTGAACTTATATATTGACGGTGAGTACTATAAAGTGAAACTACACACTGTAACATGCTAAATTTGCTGACAAGATTTCTGGTGATGCTGAGAAAACGTTTGAATCAGGGATCCTACATGTACCAAAACCATTACCTTCCTCCACTCTCATAACATCCATGAACATATTTGTAGCAAATTTGATGGAAGGCATGAGGAATATTATAGTGTGAGTGTGTTATGCTGATGTCAAATACAACAATATGTATCCAGCTCAACATTTCCAAACTTACAAGGTGCATTTTAAATGGGGACAGCTTATTGGTCATGATTTGTTAATGACAGTATTTGAAGAGCTAATTTCAATAGGAACTAAATCCACTTTTGTGACTTTTAGGAAAACATGCATTTCTTCTGTATGTTCACCCGTGGAAAAAATGGATATGAAGAAGGTTTCATATTTGCTTAATTCTAGTTTGTCAACTTGTTTTACTTTATGGGAAGATGCATTCAGTAAGCCAGTATTGTTAATAAGTTGTTGTTTCTTTCCTGAAAAGGGGATTTAGCTCCTTTTGAAAGTATATTACCTCTTCTTTGAAAGATGGTGATAATTTGGGATATAAAGGTCATTGCAGATTAGTGCGAAAACATGCAAGTTAACCCGTTGGCTACAGGAACCGGATGTGCCCTGTGTTAAGTCTATGGGATTTTCAGAATCTCGGAGGCAACGGGTTAATATTCTCATCAATGGTGAAATTTTGTAATATAACTACATACATATTGCAGTTTATAAGAATATTACGTGTATACATGTTTGGTGGGAGTGTCTTGATTATGTCGTGGGAATATGTCCACTCCCCCTCCCCCCCCTCCATTTTTTCAATGTCTTGTTGATGGATTATTGATGTTTGAATGCAGCGGCTGGGATTTGCAAGTCCTTGGAAAATAAATGTGTACATACAAACTAGATATAAATTAATTTCTGGGCCAAATATCCCCAAAATTCAATCTTTCATTTCAATTGTGCGGTTTGGGTGATGTCACCAGTTGTCCGATTAGTTGAAGTACACTTACTGCTCAACTAGTCCGAGTGGACTTAAGAAACGTCAATTAAGGTCTGTCCACTGTATAGCAAATAGATTTCTTAAAGACTCAAGGGAATTGACAGCAGGGCCAGACATGTAGATCAGACATCATTTAGACTGAAGTGTGCTCACACAGAAGTGTGGGTCAAAATGGGCAATGGGTTAGCATTCTAAATATCTCCAGGGATCCGTCTGGTAAAATGTTTGTTTATTGATGGTGTATTTTTATCTCACTTGTTTGTATGAATAAAACAAAATTGAAATGGATGTAGAAAGAAAACTGTGTTGTTGAAGTGAACATTACATCTGAGCTTACATGTAGGCTTCTACTGAATGGGACATTAAATTTGGGACAGTGCATGCTGATTGATGAAAACCTCTGATACACATCAGGTGCATATCGTGGGGGGGGGGGGGGGCAAGGCAGACAGGCACCCCAGACACCACTTTCATACAAAAATTGCAAATGAAAACAAAAACTTTGAAAAAGTTGTATCTGATGAAATTCAACCAAAGAAATGGTGTCAAAAGGTGGCACAATTTCATTGCATGCCCCAGGCACAGTTTTTTCTAGATACGCCACTGATACTCAACCAAATAGGACTACCGGTATATAAATATTTTCCGGAAATTTCTGGATTTTTCCAAAAAGAAAATTTTCCAGATTTCCTGGTGTTTCCGGAAATTTTCGGATTTACTGATTTTTTTGTTTTTTTTTCAAAAAAGAGGAAAGATCTTTAGTGTAAACTTCAGGATTTTGTTATTTTTGCAATTCCTTTTGTTATTGGTTCTGAAGGCAGTGAACAACATTTTGGGGCTTGACCGTGGAAAATAAACGTAAATATACCGAATTTATTCCTTGGGCTAGGTCGCTCTGCTCTCTTCCACTTGGATTTCAGGAAATTTGGAATGCATCCTGTGAGCATCTCTGATTATCCTAGCATTATCCTAGCCACAGGTTAGTCCATGTAGTGAGGTACATTGAGGCTGGCTCACGTTAACCCAACCAAGTGTTACAGAATTTTTGCAAGAGATGGTTGTTGTTGTTGTTGTTGTTGTTGTATTTTGATTTTTTTGTGTTTGCCAGTGATACATTTGTGGATATTAACAGTGTACCGATGATATTACCCATATTAAAGTAGATTAGATTTAAACCTGGGTGCCTCAAAAGTGACCTGCACTTACCCTGATTATAAAATAGCTGCTTGATTTCCACATCCCCCGTCGTCTAACTCAGGGATGATGCATTTATAGGTAGCAATGAGGGATTTAAAGTAACAAGAGTTGTGCACCAGTTATATTTTCCTTTTTTTTCATCTGTCACTGTTCCCATCTCTCCAGTGTCAAGGAAGCCTGCCTTCTCCTCAACCTGAAGCGAGGTTCGGCCCTTCTTCTCCAGGAATCTATCCAGCTTCACCAGGACAAGCCAGTAGAGGGCGTCAGCATCACCATGCCAACGCCGGAGGCGTCTCTCAACGACGTCGGGGTGTACAGGCTCTCGGCGAAGACAGCGGAGAAGGTCCTTAGCCTGAGGAATGATTGGCTCAAAACATGATGGACCTCTTAATTCACGGAAAGTGATCCCGTTTTAGACTATCGATGACAAATGCTGCATATGTACGTCAATGAGTATAAAGGCTGCCTTCCAAGAGTACATGCTGCTTTTAGTCAGTCAGCTTCTGGTTTTGTCACTCGTTATAGATATGAGTTAAGTGCATTGTCTATTTGTCTTTGCAGGGCATGTGTGATGCGAGCTGTAATTCTACAAAGGGTGAATGTGGTAGGTATTATTGTGTCACATGTAGACCTAATGACGTAATTTCAATTATAGCAACCAAAATGAGATCAAATCCGACTTGAATGGTAATCCTGCATATCTTGAATAACAGACCTGCACTTTATATGTTTTATTTGAAATGTTCCTGCAGTGTAACATGAACAGTGCTTTCAAAGGCAGCTATGCGTGAATGTTAACTGACATTGATTATTTAAACATGAACAGTTGTGAGAGAAGACAGTCATGTTGCATGTTGTTTATGACTGGAAGGAAATTAACTCTTTAACGGCCGAAGTCGCCGAGATCTGCCAACTCAAATAATACACATAAAGCCCATAGAGGTTAACAATCCTCTGGCAAAGAGTTAAAAGCTTATCAGATCGTAGGGTTAGAAAGGGAAATGTGTTAACTTCTTGAGCAGGAAAGGGGCACTAATGGGATAGAGTTTGAACGGTGGTAATGACCTCTTTTCTAGGGTTTAGAGTTAATGTCCTTGCCATTCTAGATCACAAAATGTCAAATTCTTATGTGAAATGGCATGTGCTTCAAGTAAAACAAATCCAATCCAAAGGCAAGCAGTTTTACAAATCAAAATTCCAACAATCATGTTTCTCAAGGCTAAGATTGATGTGAAGCACTGTGTTTTCAAAATCTAGGGTCATTCCACTGGCCCACTGTCCTCCCACAGGACTTACTCAGCCCTGTGGGAGGCTTGGTAAAAGCTTGTGATCCATTCTACTGATCCTACTCATAAGAAACCTCGTAAGATGCACACAGGGGTGGCACTAAGAATAAATCTAAATAAAATGTAAATAAAATGGACTTGCAACCAAGTTATACATACCTGTGCACAAATAGCACTGCAATGTGATTTTGTAACTTTCCCTTCCAACATGCACATAAATTCACAGAGCAACCAGTCACAAACTGTACACTGGGTGATATTGCGTTGAGGGTACAAGGTGCCACTAAGGTACGCTTGTAAATTTACTCCCCCTTAGCACAGATAATGGAGCAGTGGAATGATTGTTTGTATTTCCTGAACTACTCCCACCATATGTGTCATTATGTATCAGTGGAAAGATATGTGGTCTTGTCACACTTGTATGATATAAAATGTAGTATGATTTCGACCCTTGAATGTATTGAACAACAAAGCCAGAAATTATGATGTTCAGTCCACAAACAAAACAGGATTCCCCCCTCCCCAACAAAAGCTCATATGTGACCTGTCACCATGTAGCCCTTATAATGTCACACACCCGAAATCTGAGGAAAATATAAAATATTGCAAATGAGATGTAAAATATGATAGTAAAATGTCTTCAAAACTTCAAAACCTTCACATTTTGCAAATGTTTACTTATTGATATTTTCACTCAAAGTATGTTTCTTTCTAGTTGCATGTTTTATAAGATATGTGACTTTATCAGGCCATCGTGGTGACAGGTCACATCTCATCACAATCATGAACGCCATTTCACTGGTACAAGAAGATGGGGAATATTTTTAAAGGAAAACCGGTACCGGATATTACCAGGGTTAGTTGAGTTGTTTTAGAGTAATTTTGGTTAAAGTCAGGCTCTATCTTAACCATGCATTCAAGTTTATACTGTTCTGTTTTACATTGAGCATTGTTAATTACCGTGCCCCTGAAAAACAAAAAATCTCCATATGTTGGTACCAGTGAATTTGTTTGCAGGAAAGTGAAAATATGCGTTCATGTTTTATTTATTTCATTTTTGTGGGACCCAGTGTTTACGGTGAAGACTGCAGAGCATATGAAAATGGAAACAAGCAGTACTATAATAAAAATGTCATGCCAATGCAGTTATGCCAATACACAACATAGTGCATCAGACAAATTTGTAGGTTTATCTTCTACGTTAAACTGTTCTTATTGGACATGGGGATGAGCATTACACTTTTATCC
>JZLH01S0113341.1:549-14868 GCA_001188425.1 Eucidaris tribuloides | reverse complement strand
CTGACCGCCGCAAATTAAATGACTGTTGCAAAAATCCATATCATTGAAGACTTTTTCCAACATTTAAATGAAATTACACTCGCCAAAACGGGAACACAATTTTTGTGTTTTAGGACTGGTGGACTGCGGACTGGTCGCCCATTGTTCGCAGACGGGCCCCCCCCCCACACACACAGCACACACATACGTTATCAATCATTTATGTTGGAATTTATCAGATAGAGTTTTGTAAACATTTTTGGCACATCAGAGGCAACTTCATGTGACATTCCTAGCTGTCCGGTCCGCTAGTAGCCTTCGTGGCAAAATTTGGATTTCTTTAACATAATTTGTGCTTCTAACTTACACGTAGAGCTGTATCTTGTCTTTGTATCGGAATCTGGAATAATGCTGCATGCGCTCTCCACGTCTCCTTTTCTTGTAAATTGTGGGCAGGCAATTTCGTAGGCACTTACCATTATACTCTTCATTTGATGAATCATTTTATCAATATTAGTGCACACGCAGAATATTTCTAGCAATTTAAACATCAGCAATATTGTATTGATTTTTTATATGACGTAATAACTGTAACGAAACTGATGGAGTATCCGTGTTGAAAAGCTTATATCGGCATCATCGAGAGCCCTTTTATCAAAAAAAAAAATCAATTCAGGCTCTCCTTTTTGAAGAAAAAAAAACAATCGACTTCGCGCTGATTACTGGTTTTCATGGTGATATCCAGTTTGGTCACGTGTATAACGTCCTCAGTTGATTTCGATCTGCTTTTTTAAACACAAGTCGCAGTTGAATTATTTCACTTTACAAACGCATGATAGAAGTATAGGAAACATGACAAGATTGCACACTATAAGCTACATCAAACCTTTGACCCATGTCAACTCAGTTTCACAGTTCAACATGCAAGGTTAATCACATGGTTAAACGTTTTAAAACATGAATATTGTTATTTCACAATTACAATAGCTAAATATGGTCGACATCGCAGGTCAGTCAGGAGTCAAACTGCCTGAGCAACTGTCATTACAGGTGGAGACTTGTTTTTTGTTTTCGCGTAAAAAAAAAGTAACTCATCCTTCGATCGCTCTTCAGATCTGAAACTTTCAAGTATAGTTTTTTTTTTTACCTTCTTTCCTGATTTTTGTCGAATTATGATAACCCCGTTTTACGGCACGTGCATCGCCCGCCGCATGAACTTGAACAAACCCTTTTCACGCCATTTTTTTTCCACCTTGTATTACAGTGACCCCCCCCCCGAAACTGATTTCATTCAATGGGGAGGATAAAGCCCGGGGTATAAACCTTACGTACGGTGGCTGAATATTACCGCAATTTCATTTACCATCAAAACTCAAATCACGCCGACCATTTTGTTTTATGATCATACGGATCCGAATTTATCACAATTTATTTTCTATCGAAAAGCAACCACCGACGGTATGGCCGAATATTCACAATTCATGATCTGAATCATAAAGAAACAGTCGCCGATATTTATTTTAGCATCATATGACGCCCGAACTATTCGCACGGACAATTCATTTCGCGATTGTAAAAGGCAAGCACGCCGAAATTTTGTTTAAGTCATTTGAATGCGCGAATAGTCCTATACCCATAATTTTATTTCCGATGGAAACAACTAGAACTACACACGACGATTTCTGTTTAGCGTAATGTGGAGCTGATATAATATGCGCCCTTTTCTCGATACAGGCCTATCAAACGACATTTTAACTGGGCTGGGGCCAGGTCGGACGCAGTAAAATTGACCGACAGTGACTTTCACAAGTCCCCGTACGGCGTCGTACGTGCGCCCTCGAGCGCAACGGCAATACTGTTATTCGAATCAAGACCTTTGACAGAAAATATCGATAGCGCGATCGATCGATTTGAATAGTGTCGGGTGATCGACTAGTCTATCTCAAGTCGTTTTTTTACTTTATTTGCTTTATGAAATCTTACATTCAAACGTCATAAATAGAAATTGAAGTGATCATAAATGTAATATTTTGCAGAGGGCATGGCAAAAATATATTCTAGCATGTGTGTGTGTGTGTGTGTGTGTGTGTGTGTGTGTGTGTGTGTGTGTGTGTGTGTGTGTGTGTGTGTGTGTGTGTGTGTGTGTATGTGTGTGTGTGTGTGTGTGTGTGTGTGTGTGTGTGTGTGTGTGTGTGTGTGTGTGTGTGTGTGTGGTGTGTGTCGTGTCTGTGCGTGTTGTGTTGCATAGTGTGTGTGTCTGTGTGTTTGTGTTTTTTGTGTGTCTGTCTGTCGAACTGATTACTGTTTTTGCTTAGATTAGCGATAGTAAAGCATGCATTTCATGCCATGGATATGGAAATCCCGGAAATCATATTTTTACGGATGAAGAACAGCTTTGAGCAGATTAATTTATTTATCTTTATTTCTTGAAGTCTTCTTTTAGCAGGGTATTTTTTATTTAGGTCCACCGATTAAGTAGACCTACTAGTAGTTTGCATGAAAGCCTGTATTGACAAAAATACAAAGTCATATACAATAAAAGTTATTTTACAATACTTACAATATATAGATTGCATTGTACGATTAATAAAAACCAGTATAATGGACAAACGTACTCAAGTAATCCGATAAGTAGAAATGAAATTCATTTCTAAATTGAAAATTAATTATAAGTTTAATTATAATTCAGTAAAAATGACACTGAAAGACAACTACGGAAAACATTTTATCATAAAGACTGGGCAAATTTAAATAATTTAACAAAACGAAATGATATTACGCTAAAAACAATGATATCAAAATTTCAAAACCAAACGAAAATGAATGAAATGAGAAAATGAATACTAAAAGTACATCTGTACATTATGGATTGTAAGGCTTGTAATCATCGAGATTCTAAGGGTTATTCTACCATGTAAAATTACAGACGATTACATAAATCAAATGAAATGTAAAGTATTGTGCATTTTGGGTGAGAATCCTTCATTTGAAATTTTGGCAATTGCTGCCTGTATGTGCATTGTTGCCGATAGCAGGTTGTCCGATGAAGTGGCATTTACAGATTCAAAGCGAGGTGGCAGTTACAACTGGCTGTTTCTTTGACTATCCTGTCTGACAGGAAACATTAACGTTCTGAAAACGAGTGAGTGAAACTGACGACATTATAGGAGAACTGTCAAATTGATTCAATTGTGTTCGAAGGCTATCAAAATGGAACTAAATTGAAGACAAGGGCAGTGGGTTAATCAATTGTAAAGACTGCGATGAGAGCAAATATCACAGAAACACAAAAATATTGTCGCATTTAAATACAAGGAGAGGACAATTGAATTAAATGGACTTCATTGTAAAGTGTCAAAAGTGAAGAAGTGCCACACTAATAGAACGTATTATTGTAAATAACAAATCGGTGCATTATATTCTGCCCCCCCTTCCATGGCAAAAGGGCTTAACTGAAATTTGGTGTTTTGGGGATATTGAGCAAAATGTATTTTGTTCATAGCCTTAAAGCCTATTCAGTGTCCTTTTAACAAGCGGATTATGAAACAAAGGACACTTCTGATTGATTTTATTTTTGTTCTGGCATGCTTAACATGATATTCTGAGTCCCCTACACTATATAACTCAATTTTGAAGGTAAAAAAACAATGTCAGTTATGCCCTTTTGTCATGGGGCAGTATTGTGTGTTTCAGTTGAAATATGTACTCATTGACTACAATGGATATGTATATAATTTGCTGTAACACATCAACAGCCCGTACTGTTACATCTCATTTCTAAATTTAAAAATTGAATGAATTGTCAATCTTAAAATGCTGTATAGTTGACGTTTTATAATGATATAGTTTCACAACTATTTCCTGAATGTGGCGTGAATACTACAGTATCAGAGGTTTTACTCGTGTTCCTATGAAAACTGAAATACTTTCCCACTGATAATTTGAATCGAAGATTCCGATGTACCCACCGGCGTTTAAATTGGCTTATACTGGCTGAAATGACATGTTAATGACTTTCTCCGCTTGGCGAAAATTGGCTCTATAAAAATTTAATGAGTTCAGTCGCTGGCTTTTATTATCAGTCTCGATATAGATTATGGAGTAGTAACTCTTCAAACGCCTTGTAATAAAAATAAAAATCATATAAAAGATGAGACTCATGAATAATGTCGTGGTTATGCCTAATTTTACTTATACTGGCTTCAAAGTACAGCATAAAATGGCTTACTGCATGCTGATAAATTTCTAACACATAAACTAATCTCTGGGCGATTAAAAGTGATAAAGGTAATGGGTGTAATGCTAGAGTAGAGATATTCATCAAACGTTTTATTTGGCTCACTTGATTAAGAATAACTTTCCGAAGTACAGTAAACTTTGTGGTTGACATGGAAACGTGACAACATTTCATTTAAAGGCCGAGGTATATTTATGGTAAATAGTGAAAAAAAAAATGAAATTCTTTGCAAATATGTTTTTATATACCCTAATATGATCTATCAATTGTTCACTCTGAAACTCCTATTTTTGAATAATTATTGAAATGTACAATGTCGTCGGGGACCCCTTCATTCCCAACGGTACTGAAAGATAATAAATACTGCTAGATGTTCTTTTTAATTTAAACATCATAATTTGTCAATTATAAACAATTTCCAGTAGGTTTGTTGATGTTTTCTGATGTCTGAGGTGACAATAAGGTCAGCGAGCAAAAAAAATAAAGCAATAAAACCTTGGGTTACAAAGGGTTATTAATATCTATTAAAAAAGAAAATCGCCTTTACAAATCTTATTTACGCAAACCAAGCAATAAAACGTGTTGCAATATTGCTGTATTTAAAAACAAACTCACATCTATTTTACGGACTTCGTAAAAGACAATATTTTATTGACATTTTCCAGAAGTGTAAGAGCAACATGAAACAGACATGGAAGAAAATTAATGAATAACTTGGTAACAAGAAGCATAATGTTATTCAAATGAAATGTATACGGTAAGAACAAATTTTCCACCGCGTGAACAGATTGTTGAAGAGTTTAAGTCATATTTTGTTATATAAGGAAAAAGATCACAAATTCAATACAGAGCATACAAGATCCTTTAAACAATATTTAAGATCGGAATATAATTCTTCTTTATTTTTAAAGCCCACCTCTGTTAATGAATTGGATGATATTTGTAAATCATTAGACCCATCTAAAGCATGTGGTAATAATGATATTTCACCCAGGGTGGTGAAAGAATGTATATTTTCTTTTGTAGAACCACTGTGCAATATATTCTAATAAATCGATTTCCACTGGGGTATTCCCAAATGCATTAAAAGTAGCTAAGATAGTCCATTATATAGAAAAACTGTGCTGAAATATTGACAATTATAGACCTGTTGCTATTTTACCCATATTTCTCTAAAATGTTAGAAAAGGTCATGTATACCAATTATATAGTTCTCTTAGTAAACAAAGCGTAGCATCCCCTCGCCGGGTGCAAATGGCCTACAAATACAATTTTAGTGAAGTGTAAACTTTGGTCAACATAATCAAAGTTTAAACTTAGGCTATAATCTTTATAAATGTAAATTACCCTCTTACAAAACTTCACTAAAATCTGTCTAACATTAAAGTTATCGAACAGACACCACATTTTCAGATATAAACATATTCCACATAATTGAGCTATAACCCTTAACATACATACGCCAAAATTAAACATCTATAGCTGCATTTTGATGCCATGTACCTTCATACCTAATTTTCTTAACACTTTGGGTGCTATCGGCTCACCAGGTCACCCACGTACAACATCATTGAGGTAATATCGGCGCACCGGTTCGGCGAGAAGACAATCGGATCCATACATTTTGATTCGAATGACAAATGTCACTGAAGTTTCTACCAATGACATTTATCGTAAAATGGAGACACATTGAACCAACTAAATGAGTTAAAATGTATTGTCTCGATAGCATTTGCAATTTTTCAGAAAATCTTACAATTTGGTAAGGTTATACACATAAGACCGAAACAATCCAGTCCCTAGTTAACACTCCTGGATTTTTAGCCCAGCACCCAAAGTGTTAAAATCTGTTTCACATTAGTGAATTTATCGAATTGAAACCACATTTTTGGATATAAAGTTAGCTTTTCATACATTTTTAATAATGACCTTTGCCGTTTGACCTAAAAACATGTACTCCGAAATCAAACTTAGCCTGTATTTTGATATCATGTACCTTCATATTACATTTCATTAAATCCGTCGAACATTTATTAAGTTGTCGAACGGAAACCAATTATATACAGTTATTTTCACATTTTAATGAGCTCTGACTCTTCACCTTTAGTAAACTCCAAAACTCGTACTTGGGTTGTATTTTGATATTGTGTACCTTCATACCAAATTTCATTAAATTACATTGAAGAATATTGATAAGTTATCGAACGGAAACCAGTTGAAAAAGCTATTCTCACAACTGAGCTATGACCTTTGACCTTTGATCTACATACTTTGAAATCGAAGTTAGGCTGTATATTTAACATTATGTACCTTCATACTAAATTTTTTTAAAATCTTTCGAACATTTCTTGAGTTATCGAATGGAAACCAGTTTATAGGTATTTACGCATTTAATGAGCTATGACCTTTCACCTTTGATTTACATACTCCGAATTTTAACTTGGGCTGTATTTGGATATAATGTCCGTTCATATTAAATATCATTTAAATCCGTCAAACTTTACGAAAGTTATGTAATGGAAACCAATGTTACGCACGACGGTCAGCGGCGTATACCCCCTCCGACTTCACCGGGCGAGGGAATGATATAATATAACAGCGAAGTCAAAGAACGTTAACGTATGCCACTGAATAATGTCTACAGACAGGTGGTAGTAGTAGTAGTAGTAGTAGTAGTAGTAGTAGTAGTAGTAGTAGAAGTAGTAGTAGTAGATGTAGTAGTAGTAGTAGTAGTAGTAGTAGAAGTAGTAGTAGTAGATGTAGTAGTAGTAGTAGTAGTAGTAGTAGTAGTATATGGACGGAGATTAGTTAGTGTACTCGTACTGTATTTCGGTACGGAGAGAAATACTGATTATGTGTGTGTGTGTGTGTGTGTGTGTGTGTGTGTGTGTGTGTGTGTGTGTGTGTGTGTGTGTATGTGTATGTGTGTGTGTGTGTGCGCGCGCGCGTGTGTGCGTGTGTGTGTGTGTGTGTGTGTGTGTCGAACTGATTACTGTTGTGTGCATGTTGTGTGTGTGCGTGTGTGTGTGTGTGCGTGTGCGTGTGTGTGTGTGTGTGTTTGTGTGTGGCGTGTCTGTGCGTGTCTGTGTGCATATGTGTGTGCGTGTCTGTGTGTTTTTGTGTGTGTTTGTTGTGTGTCTGTGTGTGTGTCTGTTTTTGTCTGTCTGTCGAACTGATTACTGTTTTTGCTTAGATTAGCGATAGTAAAGCATGCATTTCATGCCATGGATATGGAAATCCCGGAAATCATATTTTTACGGATGAAGAACAGCTTTGAGCAGATTAATTTATTTATCTTTATTTCTTGAAGTCTTCTTTTAGCAGGGTATTTTTATTTAGGTCCACCGATTAAGTAGACCTACTAGTAGTTTGCATGAAAGCCCTGTATTGACAAAAATACAAAGTCATATACAATAAAAAGTTATTTTACAATACTTACAATATATAGATTGCATTGTACGACTTAATAAAAACCAGTATAATGGACAAACGTACTCAAGTAATCCGATAAGTAGAAATGAAATTCATTTCTAAATTGAAAATTAATTATAAGTTTAATTATAATTCAGTAAAAATGACAACTGAAAGACAACTACGGGAAAACATTTTATCATAAAGACTGGCAAATTTAAATAATTTAACAAAACGAAATGATATTACGCTAAAAACTATGATATCAAAATTTCAAAATCAAACGAAAATGAATGAAATGAGAAAAATGAATACTAAAAGTACATCTGTACATTTAGTGGATTGTAAGCTTGTAATCATCGAGATTCTAAGGGTTATTCTACATGTAAAATTACAGACGATTACATAAATCAAATGAAATGTAAAGTATTGTGCATTTTGGGCTGAGAATCCTTCATTTGAAATTTTGGCAAGATGCTGCCTGTATGTGCATTGTTGCCGATAGCAGGTTGTCCGATGAGTGCATTTACAGATTCAAAGCGAGGTGGCAGTTACAACTGGCTGTTTCTTTGACTATCCTGCCTGACAGGAAACATTAACGCTTGAAAACGAGTGAGTGAAGCTGACGACACTATGGAGAACTGTCAAATTGATTCAATTTGGTTCGAAGCTATCAAAATGGAACTAAATTGAAGACAAGGGCAGTGGGATTTAATCAATTGTAAGACTGCGATGAGAGCAAATATCACAGAAACACAAAAATATTGTCGCATTTAAATACAAGGAGAGGACAATTGAATTAAATGGACTTCATTGTAAAGTGGTCAAAAGTGAAGAAGTGCCACACTAATAGAACGTATTATTGTAAATAACAAATCGGTGCATTATATTCTGCCCCCCCCCTTCCATGGCAAAAGGGCTTAACTGAAATTTTGGTGTTTTGGGGATATTGAGCAAACTGTATTTTGTTCATAGCCTTAAAGCCCTATTCAGTGTCCTTTTAACAAGCGGATTATGAAACAAAGGGACACTTCTGATTGATCTTATTTTTGTTCTGCATGCTTAACATGATATTCTGAGTCCCCTACACTATATAACTCAATTTTGAAGGTAAAAAAACAATGTCAGTTATGCCCTTTTGTCATGGGGAGCAGTATTGTGTGTTTCAGTTGAAATATGTACTCATTGACTACAATGGATATGTATATAATTTTGCTGTAACACATCAACAGCCCGTACTGTTACATCTCATTTCTAAATTTAAAAAATTGAATGAATTGTCAATCTTAAAATGCTGTATAGTTGACGGTTTATAATGATATAGTTTCACAACTATTTCCTGAATGTGGCGTGAATACTACAGTATCAGAGGTTTTACTCGTGTTCCTATGAAAACTGAAATACTTTCCCACTGATAATTTGAATCGAAGATTCCGATGTACCCACCGGCGTTTAAATTGGGCTTATACTGGCTGAAATGACATGTTAATGACTTTCTCCGCTTGGCGAAAATTGGCTCTATAAAAATTTAATGAGTTCAGTCGCTGGCTTTTATTATCAGTCTCGATATAGATTATGGAGTAGTAACTCTTCAAACCCTTGGTAATAAAAATAAAAATCATATAAAAGATGAGACTCATGAATAATGTCGTGGTTATGCCTAATTTTACTTATACTGCTTCAAAGTACAGCATAAAATGGCTTACTGCATGCTGCATAAATTTCTAACACATAAACTAATCTCTGGGCGATTAAAAGTGATAAAGGTAATGGGTGTAATGCTAGAGTAGAGATATTCATCAAACGTTTTATTTGGCTCACTTGATTAAGAATACTTTCCGAAGTACAGTAAACTTTGTGGTTGACATGGAAACGTGACAACATTTCATTTAAAGCCGAGGTATATTTATGGTAAATAGTGAAAAAAAAATGAAATTCTTTGCAAATATGTTTTTATATACACCTATATGATCTATCAATTGTTCACTCTGAAACTCTCCTATTTTTGAATAATTATTGGAAATGTACAATGTCGTCGGGGACCCCTTCATTTCCCAACGGTACTGAAAGATAATAAATACTGCTAGATGTTCTTTTTTAATTTAAACATCATAATTTGTCAATTATAAACAATTTCCAGTAGGTTTGTTGATGTTTTCTGATGTCTGAGGTGACAATAAGGTCAGCGAGCAAAAAAAATAAAGCAATAAAACCTTGGGTTACAAATGGGTTATTAATATCTATTAAAAAGAAAAATCGCCTTTACAAATCTTATTTACGCAAACCAAGCAATAAAACGTGGTTGCAATATGCTGTATTTAAAAACAAACTCACATCTATTTTACGGACTCGTAAAAGACAATATTTTATTGACATTTTCCAGAAGTGTAAGAGCAACATGAAACAGACATGGAAGAAAATTAATGACATACTTGGTAACAAGAAGCATAATGTTATTCCAAATGAAATGTATACCGGTAAGAACAAATTTTCCACCCGTGAACAGATTGTTGAAGAGTTTAAGTCATATTTTGTTAATATAAGGAAAAAGATCACAAATTCAATACAGAGCATACCAAGATCCTTTAAACAATATTTAAGATCGGAATATAATTCTTCTTTATTTTTAAAGCCCACCTCTGTTAATGAATTGGATGATATTTGTAAATCATTAGACCCATCTAAAGCATGTGGTAATAATGATATTTCACCCAGGGTGGTGAAAGAATGTATATTTTCTTTTGTAGAACCACTGTGCAATATATTTAATAAATCGATTTCCACTGGGGTATTCCCAAATGCATTAAAAGTAGCTAAGATAGTACCATTATATAAGAAAAACTGTGCTGAAAATATTGACAATTATAGACCTGTTGCTATTTTACCCATATTCTCTAAAATGTTAGAAAAGGTCATGTATACCAGATTATATAGTTCTCTTAGTAAATTTGATATATTAATTAATGAACAGTTTGGGTTCAGGAAAAACCATTCAACAACTCACGGTGTATTAAATTTGTCAAATTATGTCATAAATGAACTAGACAAAGGTAATTTTTGTCTAGGGTTATTCATGGATCTTTCGAAAGCATTTGACACCATCGACCACCATTTTCTTCTTGATAAATTGTATTATTATGGTGTGAGAGGTGTCGCCCTAAACTGGTTTAGTTCATATTTGATGGATAGAAAACAGTATGTGGTGATCGATCATGTCGATGGTGTCAATTCTACTTATAAACAGCTAACTTGTGGTGTACCACATGGTTCTGTTCTGGGACCTCTCCTGTTCTTGATTTATGTCAATGATATGATTAAAAGTTCAAATGTATTCCGCTTCTCTTTATTTGCTGACGATACCGTAGTTGTTTTATCACATAAAAATCTGAGAACACTTATTTCAATTGTAAACTGTTAATTACGTAAATTAGTTACTTGGTTTCAGAGTAATAAATTACTTCTAAATCAGAATAAAACAAAGTATATCATATTTCGTTCTAAGAACAGGAGAGTTCCCCCAAACCTTGATTCTGTTTGTACAAATAATTCTGCCTTAGAAGCTGTTAAATCAATATCATTTCTTGGTATCATTATAGATGAATTTCTGGACTGGAAGGATCATATTAATTACATAACTTTGAAAGTTTCAAGAAGTGTTGGGATATTGTCAAAATTAAAATATGTTGTTACAGAGAACGTTTTATTACTGCTTTGTAATTCAATCGTACTTCCGCATTTGTCCTATTGTAATTTAGTGTGGGGCAATTCATATCCTTCATATCTAAATAAATTAAAATCGCTTCAAAAGAAAGCAATTCGGATTATAACACTTTCTGACTATAATGTCCCAGTAATTCTCTTTTTGTCAAAATGAAAATCCTTCCAATTCAGGAATTGATCACACTTCACACTTTATTATTCATGTATAACTTTCATAAGCAAAATGTTCCACAAATCCTTAAGAATATGTTTACTTATAATTCATCTGTTCATTCTCATAATACAAGGCAAAGGAGTTTATTGCATCAAGGTCCAATTCGTACAACCCATGCTTTGAATTCGTTTTATAATGTGGCAGTTAACAAATGGAATAGTTTAAATGAAAATATAAGATCATGTACAACTTTGTCAAAATATATAGGTATTGTGTAAACAGGAATTATTTAAATCATATATTAACGCGTAGTGCGCTTCTTTCTTTCCCTGACTTCTATTCTCTCTTAATAACTCGTAAAATAATCAGAGCATCTGTATTGTGTGCGAGTGAGTGGTGGTGTGTGTGTGTGGTGTGTGTGTGTGTGTGTGTGTGTGTGTGTGTGTGTGTACGTGTGTACCCTTGCTTATGTTTATTCATGTATTAATATATATTGTGTGAAATCAAATGTTTATGTCATTAATTGAATGGCTTCAAATACAAGCTCCTTTTGTCTTCTTGGTCCTAAACCTTCATTCATTTTATTATTGTAATTTTATTGTATATATGTGATTGTTTCCTGTTCTATTTTTAATGATTGGTTTGAATAAATATAAATTGAAATTAAATGTATGAATACTTGCTGAACGATGGACAAAAATTTGTGTGATCGACTGGAACTTTACTTGTGCTTTAAATCGTTTCACATTAACAGCAAAGGCAGTGAAGTCCCCCGTTAAAATACGAGTGCTCCCACTTAGATAAGCGTCACTCGCGTGTATACACTTAATTCATTAACGATCAAAATAGTTAACATGACTGTATAGATGTGTGTTGGTGATTTACACAACCAAAAGATTTCATCTTGGCTAAAAGCTAAAATCACGAATGATGTACAATTTTGTTTAACACTCTTTTTTTATGGCAGGAATCATCGGGAAATTAAGTCAGTTGAAAATGCGGCCCCTCAATATATAAATTGAATCAAGCAATGACCTTTTCGTTTCATTGCACTGAATCTTACATTAATGTTGCGCGCACACCGTGATCATATCCGTTTTAAAATGTCACTGTAGACATGATTCATTATTTAGCTAATTGACAGAAACATGAATTTCAAGAAATCATAAACTATAGAGCCACTACTAATTAATGAGGCTGACCTTAAAAGCATGATTCACACTGGCTTTACCAACAATTGAATGTTAGTATTTTGACCTTTAATGCCCTATATATATGATAAATATCTCCTTAATCGCATTATACACTCAACATGCTTCCATTGGTGTTAGTGTCATTACATAAGTTTTAAGCTAAGCATTTTTTAATTTCATTCCAGTTCGTTTGAAATCAAATCACGTATTCGTCACGGCACAAACTACAGTGTGAGTCAGAAAAAGTTAACCGCTAGAAAATTGCGAATAATTTTCTAAATCAGATATTAATTAAAAGTTATCATATATGTTTGGAAAGAGTGATTTATTCCACATCATTTGGTATCATTTTCGTGTACTATGTGTTCACGCTTGGATTAACATGAGGCATTGTTTGCAAGGGTGCAAAAATAGATTTGCGCCAAAGTACAGGTATTATGAAAGAATGAATTGAATGTGCCCAATGGAAGGCATTGCATGCGCTCTGCTCAGAAGCAAAGTCACACACACAACACACACAACACACACACACACACACACACACACACACACACACACACACACCCACACACAACACACACACACAATACACACACCAATATCAGCTATGCCGTTTGTCATGGGGCAGAATTGACTGATTCATTAATTCTTGCATTTCACACTTCTGAATAATGAGTCCCTGTGGTATACCCTTGTTACAATTAATAATGATATATTCCTGCTGTAGCCATTAGCTTCATAGGGAATAAGGAATTGCATAAACATGTATATCTAATCAATATCCGAGTCAGGCGACAAGACACAGAGTCAGATTAAATGGAACTATTTAATTATTTGTGAAAATAATTAATAATAATATAATAGCTGGGGTATATATAGATTCAGGAATAACAACATTTTGAACTCGGTAAAACAAGTATAATGGTTATGAAATATACAAATTTCATGAAATATCCCAATCAAGCGACAAGATGCCACAATCTGGTTAAGTGGTTCAAGATTATTGAAATACATGAATATAAAGAGGGTAGATTCAGAAGTACACTGAACTCTGTGGAACTTATTTGTGGATACTGAGAACTGGTGTAGGCGTGCTGGAAAAAACAAAACAAAACAGGGCGCGCACTCGCACGCACACAACACACGCACACACACACACACACCACCACACACACACACACACACACACACACACACACACACACACACACACACGCACCAGCACAAACACACACACACACACACCAACACACACAGCACGACACACACACACACACACACCACACACATACACACACGACTAACACAGGAACATGCACACTCACATAGGCACTTTAAGATGAGAACGAAATAACGTTAATGAAGAGGCTTGCATCAAATTTAGAAGCAAAGTCACACATGCACGCACACATCACTCCGCAAGCCACTAAAGAACACACACACGGGCACAAACACACCCACATTACAGTGATTACACATTTCGATATAAACATTACCGTATATCGCAAATGTTTCATTATTATCAAATATAATTTAAATTCAATCTAAATCATAATGAAAAATTTAGTGCATAACATTACAATGAATTGTTTGTTTCAAAGACCTTTGTCTGCATGAGTGTGGTG
>JZLH01S0113328.1:50210-62837 GCA_001188425.1 Eucidaris tribuloides | reverse complement strand
TTTGGCATGACTGAGGTGAGCTACCTTGCGCCAGTGGAAGTAATTTCTCTCTTGTGCATGTAATAAATCGTATGAAATCGGTCATTTTCCGTCCGTTCGGTGCCCCCGAGATTCGGGGTCAGCACAGGATTTATCGCCGGTATTGCACAAGGTCCAGAGCTTTCGATCTTAGTATAGAGGAGAGTCAAAAGGTAAATGTAAGATATCCGTCCAAATTGTCCGTTAAAAACCTCTGGAAAACGACCGAACTCGATACTAAGGCCGAAGCCTTCGGTCTACTTGTTCTCCTACTTGCTTGCTTATTTCCTTTGTGCAATGGTTTACACTTTTTCATATCTGTTATCTATAACATACACCTAGAGCACCTTGTACAGAGGTCTCAACTGGTAAGTACATTCGTCCATAGCTGATATTTATCTCGACTATTTTTTTATAATCTAACGGTATCATGCCTTTTGCAAAAACAGTTAAAATCAAAAGATATTATTATTACATAAAACCTTTAACGATTCAGACTTTGATTACTCAAAACGTAGTACAAATAATTTATCAGCTCAGCGCACTGAGGAAAATAATGGGATTGACATTGTCTTCATTATAGATGAAAATGGCTCAGGAAACAAAAACGGTTTCAAAATTTCCTTCTTTTGATTTCTTCTGCAATAGAGACGTATCGACTGGTAGCAACCATTTTCTTTCTTTTTTTGGCATACAGGCTTCCATTTCTGTCACTGCAATATTTGTTTGGATGATCCAAGCATGTCATATATATTTCCTCAAATTTAAGAAGTTTAATACAAACTTTTCCTGCCTGCATGGATATAAATGCTAGTGTACATTTTAACTTGTGTCTTTAAAGGCAGTGCATCTCTTTTGCATTTCTGAAAATTAACATTGTATAAAATACAATAACATTTAGAAGAAAATGCCATCTGGGGACCTTTGGTAAAATATAGGAGCTAGAAAGTCAGTTTTAGTGGAGTTATATTGACCGTTAGACACTGATTTGATTTTTTTTTTCTCGTGAGAAAAAAAAAACCCCTCATAGAACGTACATAGAACGTACACTAATATTCGTTGTTTTTCTTTCCCATTTTTCAAATTCTACGTAATTACGGGCCCCAGATTTCACAGACATGTCCTTCATCAATAGCATAAGGGCATGAGTTTTCTTTTTCTGGTCTGTGGAGATGTTTTGCAAATGAAGATGCAGCTGGACTTTAATTCTCTTCAGGGTGGGGGGGGGGGAGTTGTACTGTATGAGATAACTGCGAATCATCGCTCATTAATTACATTGCAGTGTGAACGATCCTTACCAGGCATGGAGCCGGATATATCGTGTGGAGGATCGGCCTGAAGCTGTTCTGTCTAACCAGACCTAGTGAGGGCGCTCCATTTTTGGCATCTATCATGCGGCCTGTACAACGTAATGTTTATAAAAGAAGACAAGCAAGCTAAGACCCGTTCATGTTCGGCATTTGCAGATGACACTAACACTCTCCTATGAATGGTGATGCAACTCAGTCAGGTAATTGTTCTTGCTTTGAATCCAGGTTCCACTCATTTTACTAGCTTGTCCACGGAAATGGAGGCCGTACGTGTCGTTGAACAGCAGGGGTGCGCCAGGGCAAAATCTAGGGGGGGGGCAAAAAAAAAATTGTTATGGGAAATTTTTGCCCGCCAGTTTTTTTTTTTACTAGCCAAATTCACGCCAAACACTCCAAAAAAAGCAGGGGAGGGGGGGGGGGGGCAGGGGGCCGACGACGACCAAGAATCATTTTTGTCCTAGCCAAAAACAACGATTTGAAGGGGGATCGCCCCCAAACAAAAAAAAAATAAAATAATAAATAACCATTATTTCATTAACTTTCATTATTGTCCCCCCTCCCCTTCTGGGCCCCACCCCCCCTGGTTGAGAATGCGCGTTGACGCGTCAAATCACTCTCTACACTTTATAAACCAGAGAAGTTGTGTAACCCTCACATTTTCAATAAGGGAAGAGTGAAACCCTGGCATACTCGTCAATAGAAATAGAATGAAAACTTCAGCAAATAAAGAGAGTGAAAATCCACGTACACAAAATCAGTAAGAAAAGGTGTAAGATCCATACATCATAAATACGAGACGATGAAACGCCTCTGCACTTCAAAACCAATATTAGATAGCGTGAACCCCCATACTTCATCATAAGAGAAGAGAGAAAAAACGGAGTTACCCACTTATTTCTAGGCAAATAATAAAATTGAATAAAAAATGCAATGTAGGTAATAAGTAAGATTTTAGTCATCGGACACATATAGATAGGCCATATTCTGTAGATGGGCACGAGAATCTCCATATGAATAACCTATTATTCTCCATATATTTGTAAGAAAATTATAACTAAACCCCACCTATTCAACGCATGTGATGCTGAATAGCAACCCAAACTTCTGTTGGATCTTTTATTTCAAAGCCTTCTAGATACTTCCACTGAAATCGCGTGCTGGTATTTGAAGACTTCCTGGGAAAGAAAGTAGCGATGGATAACTTCGTTGTCAGACTGAACAACAAACTGATGCAATGTATTGAGACTTGAATAATAATTGTATTGAAGCTTACGCAGGAAATGCGCCTTTGGTGACATTTTTAAGAAGCTTCTACAACCTCCGGATAGTATTCTCAAAAGACAAGTTGAGTGTAAAACAAAAGTAAGATTCGCATTCGTATGTACCAGCAAAGAGAAAGACAATTAATAGCGTCAATTAAATGACCATCTTATGGTTATTCCAAAATGCAATGCTCATCTTAATTTAGTTCGTCTGATAGACTATTTGTTCATAAATGAAATGACACTAAGATCATGGGCGTTTTGTTAACATCAATGAGATGTAAGGTATGCGCGCACCAGTTTATTTGTAATTTCTATGGGACGTCCATCAATGAAGGAACGCATGCACCTCACAGAGAAGCTGAAATACAATGAATTTGCAAAATGCATTAAAATGAAAACTACTACGAACTCTAGAAATTGACGAATTAAGTGTGTATTAGCTGCACTCAGAAAATCACATCGCTATCAGGTGAATGGTAAAGAAAATTAATTTTCTTGATAACAGAAGAGAAAAAATGATAAAAATGTATCGCTTTTCTGGAACACCTTAGTATATCGATTACTTATTGCAGTTTTTGAAAATATATTTTAACCCTCTTGAACAGAACATGCAGGGTTTAAAACCAGATTTTTTATTATTATTGGTTATTTTAATTTTGAGGGTTGATACCGAACAGTTGTTAATCAATATTGATTTGCCATCTGCACCTTCTCTCGTAAAAACAGATTATCCTGAGGGGCTGTAAATACACATGCTTCAAGTCACCCATTATTCCGCCCCAATTATCAGTACAGTGTACTAACAAAATCAGGCCAATGTGCAGCATCTGTCACAAATTTACAAACATATAATCATAGTTTTCTCGAAATTGTCCATTGCTATTTTTGAGACTGGACTTAAATGTTTAATATATTTGAAGATCTAGTGACTGATATGAAAGTGGAAGAAAAACTCTTTTTAGTTATGTGAAGTGGTGTATAATTCTGAGAAAAACTGATAAACGTTTGTAGCAAAATAAGCTGGGCACAACAACAATATCTCCCCTTATGACGTTTCCATTTCTATTCATGCTTCATATATCGGTTATGGTTAAAGGATACTTTCTGACACTGGCTCGATCCCAGGTTTCATAGACTGTGTGTTAACAGGACGGTCTTACATCCACAGAAGAAAAAAAAAGAAACAACGTCCTCCTGCTGCAGCTGCTGCTGCTGCTGATGTGTGTGTGTGTGTGTGTGTGTGTGTGTGTGTGTGTGTGTGTGTGTGTGTGTGTGTGTGTGTGTGTGTGTGTGTGTGTGTGTGTCTGTCTGTGTGAGTGTGTGTGTGTGTGTGTGTGTGTGCCGTAAAGAATGTAATAGTAAAAAAAAAATGTTTCTTCTATCCTGACTGACTGAATGTCTTTTTTTATCCCCACTGAATGTCAGGATTTTTTCCTCACATTCAGAGCCAAAATCTGAGCCTCGTCCCTCCCTTAATAAATGCCCTTATGCACATAAACGCGCTAAGGAGTGGTCTGATTTACGATCCTAACAGGACTAACCTATGCATCCGAGACTGTCATTGATGTCCAATTGTACGTAATACAATCGTAATATTTAGTCGAAATATTATAAATAAAGAAACAACAAGAACGCTAAGGGTAAAGAATCATGATTCAAATTCAACCCGTTGGAGACCAAGTAGGCCTACGAGTTAATTCGTGTTACAGTCTATGGGAAATGCGTGTTATTGTGAAATCAAATCATATCTAGCGGGTTTAACCCTATATTCGCACGCACACGAGCAATCACACAGCACCAAATCGCAAACACACAAACATCTACAGTGTGTCTCAAAAATAATTGTAAAAATAATAAAAAAAGTAAAAAGCGCCCTCTTTAGTAATGAGAACATTTTTGTGACGTGATGCTTACATCACCATCAAGGGCGTAGTCTTAGGTTTCGAATGCCGTTTGATCTGTTCAGTTTGCTTGTTTTAATCCTGAGATATGTCCAGTTAACAACGAAAAGGTAAAATCACAAATGTGCCACTTTTACTACAGTCAATATAGCATCAGACCCTCTTCATGTAAAAGTGACATAAGTGTGATTCCACCTTTTTTTTTTGCTTGCAAGATATCTCGAGATCAAAACAAGAAATTTGAACAGAACAAATAGCATGTGAAAGCTAAAACTTTGCCGTTTATGTTGACGTAAACATGTGTCACAGCAGTATATTCTAACTATCAAAGAGGGCACTTTTAATTTGGGGAAGTGCTGCAGCATGTCTCAAAAATTGTGCAAGTAAAAAGTGCCCTCTCTGGCAATTAGAAAATACTCTTATGACATGATGCTTACATCAACGTCAAGGGCAAAGTCTTAGCTAGCTTTTAAATGTCATTTATTATGTTCAATTTGCTTATTTTAATCTCGAGATATCTTGTAAACAACAAAAGGGTGGAATCACAATTGTGTCACTTTTACAAGGGACTGCGGTAAAAGTGGCACAGTTGTATTTTCACCCTTATTCAAATAAACATATCTCAAGATTAAAACGAGCAAATTGAAGAAAACTAACGTTATTTGAAAGATAAGACTACGCTCTTGAAGTTGATGTAAGCATAATGTCACATTAGTATTTTCTAATTGCCAAAGAGGGCGGAGTGGAGGAAAATGATCCAACGGTCAGGAAGGGGGTGCTTACAGTAAGACCGATGGTCCAAGAGTCTGATATTCCAACAGAGGTCCTATAGACCGATTAATGGTAAGGGTCTATAAACAATCGGCCAATATGATCTTTTCCATAATCGGTTTATCAGGCCCTCGGTCTATCGGACCCTTGCCGTTAACAGAAATCGGTCAATAGTGTTTCCTCCGGCGGTGGTTTCTGTACAGGTTAGAGGAGACTTCGGGGCACGCCATGGCACAAAGGACGGCATGACCATCACACTACAGGCAAGGAAACCACCGGTCGCGTCAGCGTTTCAAAATCGATACAGTCTTCGTAAGCTTTTTCTTTAGATGTCAAAATCATCGGTTACCTATGGTTATAGATAGATTCAACAAGGCAGACTCCAATCTTTGGTTATGTACTTTGTGTAAGTTTGAAAAAAATTGGGAATGAATTTTCTTGTTTTATGTCATTGCTTGTACTTTGACCATCGTAAATATTTATCCAATAGACAAATATTTACCACATAGACGAACAGCAATAAAACTGAATCAACTACTAAACATATCAACTCTCATCACTCATAAAATCAGCTGAATTCGTCCGGGTCATTATAGCCACATTTTACTGAACACAATTTTGATTAATACCCGTGATATACTTCGAAGGTATTTATAAACTTATTTATCATTAATTCATTTATTCACCATGTAATAAAGATCTCAAATCAGATATATTGATAAAAGAAGACATTACATGTGGTTTGGGGCCCTGAAACATAGGAAGCTCGTTAAAATGGCGCCCCTTCCTACAACTTAGAGAAATTACTAAAATTTACATGAAATCAATATGTGGAGGTTGTGTATAGAAAATTTAATGTATATTTTTTATTACATTGGTACCCTTTAGGCACACAATAGAGATACCTTGAATTTTAACCATGCTGTTATAAACTTTCTTCATTGAATGAAGACATAAGGGCATTGATATTTGGGTTTGAAATATTGTAAAACAAGAATAATCAATAAACAGGGAGAACTTTGCCAGATTTGATGAATTATCAAATTGATAATTGATAATTGAATATCATTAATATAAACAAGACATAAAATGGCACAAAACTGAATCTTGTGGTACATCACTTGAGATAATTTGTACCTTGATTAGAAGATGTTGTCGAAATCTTTATTAACATTAAACACCACGATCCAATATCTCTTTTCTGAGTAAACGTAAGTATATAGTAGTCGAACATTTTGTATAATAGTTTTGGATCGTAACCATGCTTCAGAAATACCACTGGCTGTAAAATTATCAATTATCCACAATAAAGAACAAACATTATCAAATTTATAAGAAAACTTCTTGTATACATGAAAAAGTGAAAACATTACATTACTTGTATTAATGCAGCATCTTTTAAATTCATCAGAAAACAAATATTTACAACAACTTGGTTGTCTTCCGTAACTGATATTTTAGCCATGGAATAAACTTCTACTGTCAAATAACTTACTTCAACGTTATTACATTAAATTGGTTTGCATACAATGTCAATATCCTGGTTTAATGTAAGAAACAGTCAAAAATTAGATTGAAGTCATCATTATGCTCATATTGATTAAATGGAAATGTATCAATACAACTCCGGAATATTATAATTGATATTATTTTTCTTATGCCTCCTGTGATTACCACAAATTACACTAGTGGAAAACATTTGAACACACTCACACTAGAGTCTACAGAATGTACAGAAAGTTTCATTCTAAATAAATGCGATTGACTACATATTAAGACATACAAAAACAAAATAAAACAAGATACTGGGTGATATAATACGAACACAAGACAATCCTATCGGCAGATATTAACTTGAAATGCCTAGTACTGAAACGTGTTTTAAATCACATGTTAAATTTGCTATATTTTTGTCGTTGTAAAATATGGAATAATAATGTGATTGATTTTTATCCAGATATCAATATACTTGATCAGAATATACACATACACCCATACAGTTTTATTTATGGGCATTTCCATAAAATATGTACGTCCGACCCCTATATGTGGAACCTTCCGGAAATGATTTCTTTGATTTCTTATTCTTAAAGGGTTATAATGCTCTTAAATTATCATGGCTTGAGCAGTTTGTGGAAGTGAGGCATTAAAGAATGAAGAAAAATGGGGGGTCGGACGTACAAAAGTTGATTATTTTATGGAATTGCTCATATTATACTTGATGAAATTGATCAAAAAGACAATGCGATATGACTCCACGTGTTAAGTGTAAGTAAATATAGATCAGTTTTCTAATTATTCGATTATTGCGAGATTGTGATAAAAAATCATTAGACTTTTCAGTCTAAGAGAAAATATGCAAATAAAGAACCATTATTGCAATATGAGATCCTGCCAAGTAAATATGTTGTGATATACATTAACAATTACAGGCTCAGTATTTGATCTTTCAAAATTGTCAGCCATAATTTCTGCAAATCTTCAGTACAAGTGATAATTTGATTATCGTTCTTACATCTGATGAGGCTATGAGACCTGTCATTCGCCCATCATTTTAACCATGCAATTTGTACATTTTCTTCGGTCTTTTGTGGTTAGTTATTCATATATAGATATACCGGTGCCTATTATCCTTTCATTTCAACTTTGATTTTGATTTGATACCGAGTGCGATATCAGTGACACTAGTTTCACAATAATTACATCAGGTTTAGTATTTTTTTTCTTGCCAACTCTGTTCTGCCACTGTATTCGTTAAGTCCTAGCACTCCATTTGTTAGACTATAATTCATTTTCATCTGTATCTTCAAGCTATTCTTCTGAAACATTGAAGAAACCTTTTGCAGTTCTTTCGTGAATACTGTTGCATTTTCCTTTATGCTCTTCTGGTGCAGAGTTTTTGATTTGATGGTATTACTGAAACCTTTTTTCCGATAGTTTTCACATTGAAAATCATATGTACTTCTTTTCAGGTAACATGTTCTGCCATTATTTCCTTCAGTAAGTTCGTTTAGTTTCTTTATTCCAATAGCATGTTGCCGTTTTTCATGTTTAAAATTCATGAAAACTATTTTCAAGTGAATTTAGCTTGTGTTATAATCCAAGTATTCTCTTTCAGTTTTGCAATGTTTTTAAAAATAAGTGTGAAAGAAAAATGTTTTTTTAAAATTAATTTCTTTCACTTTGGTGAAACTATAACCCTATATCTTCAAAATTTTAAATTGCTAGTTACCAATTTTAAATTAGCCCCAACCGCAGTGGGTTATACATAGTATCTACACACTAAGAAAAATAGGTTCAACTTTGCACCTTTAAATGTGCAGACCAATGTCACACTGGGAAACTTTTACGGGTGCAACTTGCACATTTCAGGCCTTAAAGGTGCAAAGTTGCACCTCCGTAGTGCATCTTTGCACCACTTTGCACCTGTTAGGTTGAAAAGTGCAAAATTGCACAAGTAAAGGTGCTCCCAGTATGACATTTCTGAAAGTACATAGTTGAACCTATTTTCCTTTGTGTGTAGTGTATTTTTACATTTTGTGGATTTAAGAGGAAAATAATGATGCAGTTTATTTCAAAGGAAATTTTGTGATATTAATATATATAATCTTCTATAATCTTCATTCGCACATAAAAACGTCATGGCGTATTCACATTACATATAATGTTGAAGAAAAAAACTTCATTTAAACATTCACAGACAAAAAAACATGTAATTATAAAGAAATACAAAGTACAAATCGTTTGATGAATGCCTGAAGGCGTCAAGCAATTGCAATGAAAAGTATTGGTGTTTTGACCGGAAAAAACCTATTTCTGGGGTTTTTACCACTTTTGATAACAAGAAATACAATCTTGTATGTGTTTTTTTTTACAATTATGAAGTTAGGGTTTCATTAAAGCATGATTTCTTGGTCTACCACCATGCCAAGCAGATGAAATGACATACAAAATTTATAGATAAATTGAATTAGAATTGGTAAATCTCTTGAATACAAATCAAATTCCACCCAAGACGCTAATGCTTCAGTAGTGCGTTCTCACCAATCATACTCAAGCATCATATTCATGTACATAGCAAGAATCTAAACAACGGAGTCATCATTTGATGGTCTTGGTGTAACTATACACTCCTGCTCATAATTATGGAATATTTTGTTGATACTTAAATTCTTTCTCCTATATCGTCCAAAATTTGTAAGATAAGTGTTTATTTCACAAAAACACATTTTGTGAAGCAATTTTGGATTTCATGAGGTGACTAAGGTAAAAACTAAAATACATTTGAGCGAAATAACAATTATATATTTATTTTTTAAAAAATCCACCAAAAATCATGAAAAAGTAATAAAATAATTAAAAAAACAACACAGAAAACTGACAAATTTTGATCTAATGTCATTTATCAGAATAGTTGTCTGTTACAATTCTAATCGCGACAGTAACACCCAACGTGACTCAACAACAGACAACACACGCCATTTTATAAACAACATGTTTTAGTGTCGATTCGGAAGCAACAAAATGCTCAAAATTCCTGAAATACTTAGATTATAAGTGTTTCACCTGGGGCAAACAAATATCAATCCCAGACTTACCGTTCACGGAAAAATTGCAACTTCTAAAATGTTTTTTAAGTATTCCATAATTATGAGCATGAGTGTATATGTTATTTTAAAAAACTGACCCAGGCAACTTGCTCGAGGTGGACTTTATCTGTGTTAGTGCACTCCTGTCACCTGGGCATTGATCAAAAGCTTTATTCATCTGTTCTACATAATACATGTACACTGTTATCTTCACATGCATGTATTTTTTTCTAGCATTTACAGACATGCAATTCCAGTTGCTATTCTATCGTTACAGACATAATGATGAGACATTTTCAAAGCGTATGCATAATATCTATGGTCTGAGGATTTATGGCTGTTACGAATGAAAAATTTATACCGGAAACAATTGAAAAGTGGTTAGTCTAATGATTTATGAAAAAAAATAAACAAACCACCATGAGCTATATTTTCATTACCGGTGATCCATTTCATGGTTGATTACATGTCCAGTTTATCCAGTAACTCTCTGTCAGTGATATTGTCATGCGCTGTGTACACAAGGTAATTGTGCCTCTATTCTTCCTGTGTGTGAAAAAGGAGGTAATTCAGCCAAAATATTGGATTAGCTATTATTTTTCATTCATAACATTTTGACCTAACAGTGAAATTTTACGAAATAAATGATTCCAAATAAATGAAGGAGAAACTACAGGATTATCTTGAAACCTTCCAGACATTGTTTCCTATTGATAAACATCTGGGCAAGATGAAAAATAACTTCATTTTTCTGCGAAGTTATATGTCAAACAAGTGAAATTTCATATTTTATATATTGCTTTTTGCACATGCATTCGCGTAGACTGCAATGGTATAACGTGGTTTTCATCCCACCGTCTCTACAAACTAAGTGCATTACAAAGCGTCATTGCATAAAAAAAGAACTGAGCAATATGATTCTCTATGCTACTAGTGTCTCTGATGAGATCTAATAATGAAGCACTGAAAAAATGCAGTTCGAAACGATTATTAATTGTTTTTAACAAGTGAAAATCATTGAGCGACCATTTCAGTTCCCCCATAGACCGCTGTGTTCCAGAAATTTTATTCGATTAGAATCCTTCACGTGCCAATTTTTATGTGTGCCTATTCCACGACTGACAGCATAACTGTCTGAAGTTTTGTGTTCTAGGATGTTTATTTGTCCATTCAAATACTGCCAGCTATGTCAATTGTCAGATAGCAAAGTTTGTCATTATTTATCAAGCTTCCACACTGTTATGGTGTCTTTTAATTTTTTTTTATTCAATGGTATATTTTATTTCACAAAAGAAAAGCAAACATCATGGCAGCTTTACAGCTGAATTGCGATGCGTGTACATATAGAGATATATAAATTCACATATAAATTCACAATCTAAATAAAACATGAAATACATGTGATAATCAATTTAAGATAAACATTGAATCAGATCCAGAAAAAGATACAAATGACTATATATAAAACTATATAGATGATTTAGTAAATTCAATTATTTGAGATAAAATCTGATAGAAACATCAACTTGCTATAACTCATGGTGTTAAATGAAATACGGGTGTTTAGTTAATTCATTCTAGATATTAGGTGAAAAATATATGTCCTTGTTTCCAAGTTGCAATTGAAGCAGTATTTGGGTTTATACCCCCATACTTTATTAGTTTGTTATTTTTTTTCATAGTAGAATCTAAAGGCGGTAAATTTATGTCGTTGCAATGCATCGCTGTGATCTGTAAATAATTGCATTGAAATCACACCTTTTGAGCTTTTTGTTGAATTTCATGATCAAATCTAAACATAAAAAATTGTCGATTACAGAAAGCATTGCGTACATTACACTTTTCATTCATATCACATAGGACATCCATACCATGAGTTGAGCATAACATATCTAATAAGCTGTTTTATTCTATATTAACAAATGCATAATTAGTCAACAAAAGTATCAATATTCTTTTACACAATAAAGATGATGCTTTTCATGTGTTTTCAGCGTACATTTATGTCAAGTGTCAGAAACGTCTGTTTAGAAATATTACTCATATTCTTGCCCTTCCATATCAGCTTTTGCGAAAACAAAAGTGGTTCCTGTTGTCCATTTGGAGAGAGGTTACATATATAACTCTTCTTCTTTTATTTGGCGTGCTGTTACACAAAGAATTCATGGCTTCCTCGAGTCTTTTCAGAATATTTTCAATTTACTGATCCATTCAGATGATTTGATCTTCTTGATCGACAATAGTACTTGTCAGATTTTTGTCTTAAATCTCTTACATGAAAAATTACCCCATTGGCAACTATTAAAGCATGTGATTGGTGTGTTCCTCTTCCTCCATCCTCCTTGTTATTCTCCAGCATCTACTGAAACGAGTACAGCTTGCTCAGCTTGATTAAAGCAGTTGCTGTTGTTGTTGCAACCATCGCAAACGATCAGCTGGAGGGCATTGCATGGGTAATAGTTTACAAGTACATGACAGATTGTCGTAGAGATTATGTCAAATGTCCAAAGTGAATAGTGCATTGTTGCTGATAATGCATACATAGTATGTTAATTTATTTAAGTCCAAGATCCACTTAATGCACAGATATCATAACATTTACAGGTTGAATCCAAAGTATTTGGACTTAATCATGCAGCTACACTTGTGATACAACAATTTAATGTCCGTAACGCGTTGGTGTGTATCATGGGTCCTGTAACGCTTTGTTTTTTGGGCGGGGATGTAAGTCAATGCAAGATTCTTGAAAAAATTTCTGTTGATATTTTTGTGT
>JZLH01S0113328.1:28938-43019 GCA_001188425.1 Eucidaris tribuloides | reverse complement strand
CACACACACACACACACACACACACACACACACACACACACACACACACACACACACACACACACACACACACACACACAAATATGTTTTCGTAAAATACACGCCAATGAAAGTAAATGACCAAACTGAATTAACTATAAACAAAATAGACTTCATCCATATTACTCACTACAGTGTTGATGGACGCTCCATGCTTTACGAGGAGATCGATACAGTCCATGTGTCCGAAAAAAGCAGCAGAGTGTAGAGGTGACCATCCGTCGACGTTCTGAAGAAGAAATGACCACTATGATCAAAGGTTTAGTGATGTATAGCATTTTTTTTATTACTGTTACGTTGCCTGCTTAAAACCCGAGGCAGGGCGCAACCTTTTTTTTGGGTGGGGGGGGGGGGAAATGTGAGATAAACAATAAATCCATTTCGTGTACTTCCCTGAGAAAAAAAAATGATTGTCTATACTTTTCTTAAATTTCATGGAAATGGCCACCTCCTTCGCCCCCTTGGTGCCGGGCCTGTTTTATGCAACAGTATCTATAGCGCACTGCATTAAATACCACTAGGTCTTAAAGTATTACCATCGACATGATTTTGCACATACATTCACACAATCACACATATCCCAACAAACAAAAATATGTATGTGTGTGCTCGTGTATTTTTGTGTCTGTCTGTGTCAGTTCTTCTCATGGTATTTATAGTCCGAGTTAAAATTGAGGTAGGTGCCACCTGGAGAAAATCTAATTCCCATGTGGTTTTTCTAGACCAGTTTTTCATGGGGAACAAGAATATCTGAAGTAAACAGGCTGTATCCTGAGAACTTTTCTGTGAGGGTACTGTTTTCAAAATGGCCGCCTAAATCCCATATAAAGTGTGTATATGGGTTAAATCATTATTTATGAGGCATGTTTGACATCTTTTTGCATTAGTGTTAATAACAGTAATTCAAAAAGAAGCTACATGTATAACTTAAGATCTTTAATGATGTCTGAAATGAGGGCGCTTTTCAAAATGGCCACCAAAATCCCTGTAGCGTGCATACATGTATGTAAGGGTTATATAACCATTTATAGAGCGCGTTTGACCACTTTTTTCATTAGTTTTGATTAGATTTCCCCCCCCCCCCAAAAAAAGCTACGTGAACAACACATAATCTATCTAGGAAGTCCAAAATGAGGACACTTTTAAAAATGGCTACCAATATGCCATATATAGTCATATATATGGGTTAAATATCAATTTGTGGGGCGCATTTGACCACATTTTGTATACGTTTGATTAGATTTATTCAAAAAATTGTTACATCTAAAATAAGGGGACTCTTGAAAATAGCCGCGAAAATTGAAGAACAGTGTTTTTAGATGCTGAAAGCATAAACAAATTGTCTGAATTGTCATTGTACTGCTCTCTGGTATGACAAATCACTTGCAATGTTGCACGAATTTTATAACTAATCTTCAAAGTCGTTCAGATCAGTGCATACTGGAAAGAAATCATTGCCATTAACCAGTTCTTGCACATTTTCAGCCATCATTGTCTCTATCTACTTACAGGTTCCATTTCTTCAAGTTTGGCTTCAGGATATTTAGATTAACTTATATTCATAAGGCAACTACTATCTTAAGTCAACTGCTTTAACTAGGACCAGTGTTTTTATTAGGCAGAGTGTACTTTGGTACTAGGAAATGACAGAGACAATATTTCTTCATTCCAACCATTTTTACAAGCATCCGTGCCTTCATAATTTCATACCTACTGAACGTCATTCTCTTGCTTTGAAATGCGCTCGGAGTTTTTACAGCTGCAGTATTTGATGACACGTTGGTAGTAATGCTATATGTAGGGTTATTAATAAAAGGAAATATGATTAATACACTCACTGAAAAGTCCATTCAAGACAAAGGCCCGGAATAGACTTAGATGATGTATATATTTTTGGATGAATTATCAAATGTAAACAAACTAATGAAACAAATGAGATCAGACTAAGATCTGATTTCTTGCTATGAAACGAAATGAATATATAAAACAACATTACGTAATATTTGATCAAGATGTCAATGATGAATTTACAACAACAAAAGGAAAATGAGGATCACACGGGCATTTATAAGAGCAATTTGTCAAAAAAACACCTCAAACTCTTTAATTTGTTAGTAGATCTTAAAATCCTGTGTGAAATAACAGTGAAAGATACACTTCTGCACAATCTGACCAGCTTAGGGGTATATAAATGATGGGTCTTGTCATGTATTTTAGAAATGAGAAAGTATGTGTTGAAAGTGTCTTTCTGTCATAATTTAGTGAACAAAAGACACAAACTTGTCATTATAATCACCTTCAATTAAAATATTTGCAGTTGTGATAGGCATTGTGAATTGGAATACTACTGATCACAGTCCTCAAATAATTGCAAGAGTTAGCTAAAAAAAAACGTATATCAGTATTTGAATGTGTATTTTACAGACTTGGTGATATATTTTCATGTCATTATCCAGATTTTGGCGGCAATATTGAAAAATTTGATAGTCTTCTTTTTTTTATCAATCACTTGCTTTCCTGTTGCAAATATGTCAACAAACCTAATTACAATCAGGACAAATCTGTTTCATATCATTGCTTGTTAGACGTGCACATGATATTTCATTGGAGTTTGACGGTCATTATGATAAGCGCCCTCATTTTCGACCTCTTTATAGATTATGTGTTACACCTGTATCATTTTGTAAAATAAATCTAATCAAAACTAATGTAAGGAGTGGTAAAATGTGCCCCATAAATGGTTAATTAACCCATAAATGTGCATTTATATGGGACTTGGCAGCCATTGTGAAAGGCGTCCTGATTTTGGACCTCGTTATAGATTCGCTTGTAGCATTTTTGGAATAAATCTAATCAAAACTAATACAAAATGTGGTCAAATGAGCCCCATAAATAAATATTTAACCATTAATGACTTTATAATTATATGGCATATTGATATCCATTTTGAAAAGCGCCCTCATATTCTACCTCTATGTAGATTATGTGTTATGCGTGTAACTTTGTAATTAACAGCTCCAATTAACATCACTACAAAAAGTAATCAAATGCGCCTCATAAATGGGTACATAACCCACATATACATTTTATATGAGATTTTAGCAGTCATTTTGAAAAGCGCCCTCATTTTGGACCTCTTAATAGATTATGTGTTACTGATGTAGCATTTTTGGAATAAATCTAATCAAAACTAATACAAAATGTAGTCAAATGCGCCCCATAAATAAATATTTAACCATTAATATATATGACTTTATAATCATATGGCATATTGATAGCCATTTTGAAAAGCGCCCTCTTTTCTACCTCTATGTAGATTATGTGTTATGCGTGTAACTTTGTAATTAACAGCTCCAATTAACATCACTACAAAAAGTAGTCAAATGCACCTCATAAATGCTTATTTGACACACATACAGTGTGTCCCAGAAAAAAGGAAACCGAGATTGATGAGGATATTTTTATATATCACTAACAAATATGACAAGAAAATTGTACATGGTTGGAAAGCATATTTTCTCTTCTTTAATTTGATACCAGTCACAGAAATTTCCATTCACACATGGCTGAGCAAAGACAATAAGAACGGACAGTCATGAAATCATTTGCACGAGCAAATTTGAAATTCAAACTGTCGTGTTTGAATGTATTCAGAATATCTTCGGCATTGAAGGGCATCATTGAAAAGCCGATTTTATCTACTTTCATGTGATACCCCATTTGTGAAAAATAAGCGATGTATCAGTGAGAAAAGACAATTTGAAAAGATGCTTGTTTTCAGAAATGCTCCAAAATGCATTCATTAATCTTGTTTCCTGGATTTGGCAGCCAGCAACCAAGAAATTACCTTGCGAACATGACTCGGAGCCTATTGTTGTGCCCGAGCAAGATATTTTGTGAAGTCAGCTGTCCGTGAACCTTATTGTTCAGCTCGCTTCAAGTTGCTCGAAATGGATTCACGCTAAAATAGGCATGTTTTAATTGTACTTATTCTCCAGCAAACACTTTTCATTTTTAACGCATGAGGTGTCAGATAAAAGACGAAATTATGAATTTTTATGTCATGCTTTTGTTTCTTAAAAATAATTGCATTTACCACCATGAAAATGCCCCCAAAGATGAATATGCGCGTGCAAATGAAATTTTGGTAGCACCAATATTTATTGTTTTAATTCATTAATGCGTGAACGGTGAATTATAAGTTATGTATCAAATAAAAGAAGAGGAACAGAGCTTTACAATCATACCTAATTCATTGAAGAAATTATTCATTATGATCGAATATTTTGGCAATGAAATCCGGTCTCCTTTTTTCTGGAACACACTGTATATACATTTTGTATGGGATTTTAGCAGTCATTTTGAAAAGCGCCCTCTTTTAAGACCTCATTAAAGATTTTATATCATACATGTAGCTTATTTTTGAATAACTGTTATCAACAATAATGCAAAAAGAGGTCAAGCATGCCTCATAGATAATTATTTAACCAATATACACACTCATATGGGATTTAGGCGGCCATTTTGAAAACAGCGCTCTCACGGAAAAGTTCTCAGGACACGGCTTGTTTACCTCAGATATTCATGTTCTCCATGAAAAACCACATGGGAATTAGATTTTCTCTAGGTGGCACCTACCTCAATTTTAACCCGGACTATTAGGGGCATGATGTGCGTTTCTGTGTGTATTTACAATCATCTTTCATCTTTTTATAATAAACACAACAAAAAAGTAACTACCCCTTTTTCAAACTACCATAACGAAATGAGGTTTAGCAAAATAATTTGGCAGGAGTATTTCTACACTCATTGACCAACTTTTGTGTGAAAATGTGATTGATCCGTCAAGCCATGCATGAGTGAGCATACATTTAAAGCAAAAATATCGCTTTTCAAAAGTTACAAGGGTAATTTTAGGGAATTTGTGATGCAGGATTTTGACAATGTTTTGTTTCTGGTGAATAATTAGGCGCTATTTATGCTAATCATCTATCGTTTGATCCCCTTACACCTCCCACGGCACTTTTCGCATATTTTATGCTTCAATGAGCTCAATTTAAAAATTTTCATCTTTCTCAATTTTGAAATTGTAAAATTCATTAACTTTATTGAAAAAAATCAAAATCCGTTATTTTTCAGCAAAATGTATCTTTAAATGTTGTACGAACATAAAAAGTTGTAACCATGTCATGGTTGAGTGAGCGCACTTTATGAACAAAGAAAAAAATGCGATTATTGACCTTTATTTTGGCACATGAGAAGACTCCTGTGACTTTTCAAAAGTGACATTTTTGCCTTTAATGCGTGCTCACTCATCCATGGCTTGTCGGATCAGTCATATTTTCACACAGAGGCTAGCGAATAAGTAAAGGAACACTCCTGCTACAGTATTTTGCTAAAACTCATTTCGTTAGAAAGTTATGGTTGTTTGAAAAAGGGGTAGTTACTTTTTTGTTGTGTGTAGATACAAATTGCCCAAATTGAGGTCTTTTCATTTCTTCACGTTACTTTGCTGTTTACGGTAGTGTCATAATTAATCTGGAGATCTTCACACCGTCTGTACTCAGATTATAGTCGGACGGGGGTGTGCCGCTGCGATCTTCGAACCCAAACCCACATCTAAACCAAAGGCAGTGAATGGAAACCCAGCTACCATATTACTACAGTCAACCATCATGGCAAGTTATCGCTCTTCGTCTGTTCCACACACAAATTCCACACACCGTTTTCAGTACAACATGATTACACACAGAAACAAAAAGCCATGTGTATAGGTTTCTACGCGCAAATGAAAGTGACTGTTTAGATAATATTGTTGGTATAACAACAGAACAGATATTTCATTTACATAACTCACTTTGATTTTGACGCTGGCTCCATGTTTTATTAGGAGATTCACACAGTCTCCGTGCCCATTACAAACAGCTGAGTGTAGAGGTGTCCATCCGTCGACGTTCTAAACAAGTAAACACCGTGATGAATCTACATTAGTGTAGCCTACTTCCATAAAGCTCATTTCCTGCACCAATATGGTGCACTTTATCAACACTGCTACGTTGCGCTGATTTATGTATGTTATTGCATGCAACATTGCAGACACAATGTGCGCGCGTGTGTGTGTGTGTGTGTGTGTTTGTATGTGTGTGTCTGTGTGTGCGCGCGCGCGTGTGTGTGTGCGTTTTATGTGTGTGTCTGTGTGTGTGCGTGTGTGTGTGTGTGTGTGTGTGTCTGTGTCTGTTTGTGTCTGTGTGTGTGCGTGTGTGTGTGTATGTGTGTGCGTGCGTGTGTAGTTTTCTGGGGATGCATGTGTATATGCGTGTGTCTTGCGAGTTTTTATGTGAATTAGTAAAATATTCATACTCACTTAATACTCAATCTAGATTATGTTTCCCTTGTTCGTATATATCAAATCTGGGCGTCTTTCAAGAAAACACAGAACGTTTTGAATTATTTTAGCAAAATCCCTTGCCACATTTTGTCATTACAGTTTGGATATTTTTTTTCCTTTACTGTCTATCAGTATTAATTTTGAACAACCGCAGATAGATGGTTCATCATACAAAATGACGGATATTCCTTTCTTGTAGTGTACACCAATCGCTTGTTGCAAGAATATACCAGACATTGGATCATTATCATAACGTTATGCCATCGTAAGGTATTTTCATTTGACATTAAGCAACTGTAGTTTTATTGAAATGTTGCTTCAAAATTAATGTATTAGTAAAACTATTACTCCGTTGTGGAAAAAGAAATATTACCAGTAAAAAGAAATATACCAGCCACTTCATGAATATCAAGCATGGCGATATCTTTTCCTGCCGTTTTTCCCCTCCCAGTATATATCTTACATTGCCAGCAGATCAAAGATCTGTTATAATTACACACATTAATGCATGTATATGTATGTGGTTCCGACGAACATGGATGCGTGTCCTTTTTTTTTATATGTGTGTGTGTGTGTTGTGTGTGTGTGTGTGTGTGTGTGTGTATGTGTGTGTGTGTGTGTGTTTGCGTGTGTTTGCGTGTGTGCTTGTGTTGTGTGGTGTGTGTGTGCTGTGGGAGAGGTCTCGGTACGTTTGCGTGTGGGTGCCATTTACGCTTTTCTACGAATACACAAATATGCAGTAATCATTTTATACTTTACTAACTGCGAACATTCATTAATTATTAAGAACAAAGGTCCCCTCTTTCATTCACATAACTTACTTGGATGTTTAGGTGAGCGTCACATTTTATCAGGAGATCTACACATTTGCTATGTCCTTCCTGAACAGCCATATGTAGAGGCGTCCATCCGTAAGTATCCTAGACATGATTTGCCAAACATGATGGAAATTAAGTTGTATACTTCAATGGAACTGATTGAGGCATGAATTTATTTTTCATCGGAAGCTTTATGTAAATTTTGGTCGTTGTCAAGAATTCAAACAGTACAGATCTGTAATGTTCCTGGTATTTTTAACTGCCAAACGCAAAGTTCTAGATTGGTGACCCAGCTACCATTCGATTACGGACAATCATCACTATCTCTTATTCACTCTCTCACTCTCCCTCTCACTCACACTCTCTCGCTCTCCTCCATCTCTCTCATTCTTTCTCCTCGTGAATTGAACATATACATTCAATCTTTCATTTCTGACTCAGACACCAGCACAGAGAGAGAGACGCGCACACACACACAAACACACACACACACACACATACGCGCACGCGCGCGCGCGCATGCACGCACGTACATACACATGCACGCACGTACATACATACACACAAACACACACACACACACAACACACACACACGCACACACATACACACACACGCGCGCGCGCACAGCACGCACGTACATACACACAGCACGCACGTACATACATACACACAACACACACACACACAACACACACACACACACACACACACACAAACATACACACATCCTTAAAAGCAGAAACGAAAATAAAATTACGTAGGTTTCTACAATATACACGCACATGAGAGCACCTGACGAAATACAGTCATACGTTTTAAACAAGACACATTTTATCCATATTACTCACTTGGATGTTTACGTTGGCTCCAAGTTTTAGCAGGAGATCAGCACAGTCCCTGTGTCCATTGCAAGCAGCTGAGCGTAGGGGTGTCATTCCTTCGGTATTCTAAAGAAGAAATGACCGCCATGATAAATGTTTCGGTAGGGTAGCATATTTAACAGAAATTCTATTTCCGGATAGGGGTGGCGGCCAGGTCGAAATCTTAGGGACGGTGAAAACTCTCGGGGAGCGTGGGGGGAGGGGGTAGAATGTAGGCCTACGAACCCCTTAAATTTTATATGATTATGAAACTGAAACTAGATCGGTTCAACTGCGCTTCAATCGATATGCCTCCGCAGTTCTACGGTCCCACCCAATTTGATTTGAAAAGCCTCAAGTCACCATGGTGACGAAAACAACTGAGACATGTATAAGCCTTGCATCCTTTGACCTTTCAACTCCAAAATGTAATCAGTTCATTGGTGCTAAGCATTACATACTTGACCCAAGTTACATTGAAATCCGATTAACAGTTCATGACTTTTAGGCAACGAGCCCAAATCAGCTATGTAGGTCTATGATATCTCCTGACCTATGACGTTTCAACTTTAAATCTAATCAGTTTATTAGTGCCTCATATACATACTTCACCCAAGTAACATCAAAATCCGATCACCTGTTTTTAAGATATCGTTGTAACGAGACCAAATCAGACATGTATTGGGGTCTCATGAACTTTGTCCTTTGACCTTTCACCTCCGAAATCCCATCAGTTTACCGGTGCCTTATCACCCAAGTTACATAAAAATTTGTCTAGCTTATAAGTTATAGCGGCAAAGAGACCAAATCAGTCATGTATGTTTGTTTTGCTTAAAATGATACCAAATTCACTATTATTCTAAAATAGGGAAATGTAGTACTTTTAACTTTTAAATTTCACCGTTTTCAGATTTTCAATGGATATTATGTCATTTTTCCCGATTTTGGAGGATGGTTGACACAATCAATGGCGTGTCCAATATTACTGGAGCGTGGAATAAAACAATCCTTTTGTACTGTTTCTGAAACTAGACAATTTCAGCTCTAAGTTCATGTAAATATCATTTGTATTTGTCGAGAGGAAACGGTAGTACTTTTAGCATGAAATCGGGCATAGTTTTCTTATCAGTTGGGCTCGATAACCCTATCACACACTGCGTAAATGCGTGCATGCTGTCAGCGCGTGAATGCGACGCGCGCCATTGGCGACGCGCGTCTGGCGAGACAGCACGTGGAGCCAGCCAATCAGTAAGCGTGAATTTCTACCACATAATTGCGCCGAAATTGTGATCTCGTAAGCAGTACCTGATATTTTTGCTTAAAACTTGACCAGAATACGTTTAATAATGGAATCAAAAGGTAATTACTTGAATAGAGCATATATTTCCCTTCATTTTAGTGTCAAAATTGTGGAGAGGCAAATGATTTTACACTAATAATGAACCCATCAAAAAGTTGTTAAGGAAAGTTTTTTGGTGTGTGATTTTTCGAGGGGTTATTTCAATGTTCTCATCATCAAAAGTTCCATATATTGACATTAGATTGAACTCTTTGAAATTTTTCCTGGAAAATGACACATCTTCCATTTACAAAGCCCGAGGTAAAATGAAAACATCACTGATTGAATATGCCTTGCACGGCGTGTATAGCACATGCTGAGTGACTGACTGTCTTGGCGTGTGTACCACCAAATGCGAGCTTCGGGGTTTAACTTTTTTGCGCGCTACGAACTTTGTTCATGCGTGGCGTTGAATAGATAGTTTACCCCAGTAACATCACAACCTGACAAGGTGTTAAAGAGAATACACAGTAGGCCTACTGGTTGAGTACTTGCATGACAATATCATGTTGATATCAGCTGCTTTCAAACCTTCTGAGAACAGATGATATTCTGAAAATGTCACTTTAATACAGGAGAGAGTAGTTGAAAACAACAGAACACTTCCTTTTTGACAAATCTGCTACACAAATCATCACTGCTGACAAAGTACTAACACATAAATCAGTATGTGGGACTATGACATACACACCTTAGCATTGGAATGGGAACTTTCAGTGGAAACTTCACCTGTTCATACTGCTAATTCCTCAACTTTTTATTGCATATGAAGGGAATTGGTCCCATGTTATAATGCAAATGTAATATACTCCCGACACCTGGAAACAATGAAATGTGAAATTTTGATGAAAGATTTTCATCATCAACCAGTACCGTGTATAATCTTTAAGGTATGGTGGTTACGAGCCCAATTCAGATATATTTTCGGCCCTGTAACCTTTGGCCTTTGACCTTTCAACTCGAAAATCTAATCAATTTGTTGCTGCCTCATGGTACATACTTGGTCTCAGTTACCTCAATATCTGATCAGCTGTTCTCAGGTTATCGCGATAACGATAACCGGTAACGGGCGCGGACGCATCGATGCACGGACGGACAGAAAACCCGAAAACATGATGCCTCCGGCAGTTGAGTTGCGGAGACATAAATAATTAAAGCTTTCTGTATACTTTGAACATTTCGGATGACAGGCCGCGCCCAATATGGCCCTCTTTGGCTCCGCTCTTAGTGTGTCGTGCGAAGAAACATGATTCTGACAATACTAAATGTGACTCAGCCATTGGGCAGCATTTACTTGCTAACCCATTGTGTGCTCAAAGCTATTCAGACGACCAGTTCTCCATTGTTAAGTAAGGGCCCAGAGTAATAACTCATCTCAGGTACTTAGAAGCAGCGTTTATAAAGTCCAGAGACCCCCTTTTGTGCAGACAAAAGGAATTTGTCCTGCATTGCGTCGTTTTAACAATGAGTCAAGCCTTAGCTTTCAGTAGGTTCTTCTTGTAATTTGTTCATTTCTGCGTGAAAACATGATTCTGTTATTTTACGATAATTACGACAATTGACGACAAATTTGAGAGCCTACTGGTAGCCTAATACCGATATCGGCCTGTAATTGGCGGGATTCGTCGCATTGCCACCTTTGAACAGAGCCGTTACTTTGGTGTGTTTCCAGTCGTTAGGGAGAACACCTTCCTGCAGCGACAAAATGTATTAAATGTGTAAAAGACTTGATAATAAGTGGCGATGTATCCTTCAAAATACAAGCTGGTATTGTATCAAATTCAGTAGCCTTATTACGAGGTGTTTTATCAACGCATTTCTTCACTTCTGCAATGGTAACCACCTTGAGGTCAAATACAGTACTTGTCTTAAATACAAATTGTAATGTATAGTCTTTGAATTCTATATTTTGCTTTCTCTTGAAAGCTAAAGTGGAGAAAAGATTATTCAGGGTGTTACCAATATTCTTGTGTCAATTGTACTTTGTCCCTTCGTAATTTATTTTTTGAACCCTTGTAGTAACTTTAAAACTCGGTATCAATTGTTATAAAACTTCCCGAATGAGGAAAGAATTTCCAACGTTTTCCCTAATACTATCAGTTATATATTTTCGTTTAGCCCTTTTTCTTTTTTAACTGAGGAGGTTACTACATTTCCTGACTTTGTATATTTCAACCATTCACTATCTGTATTTAGTTTTGCAGTCTGTTTAGCCTTATTGCGCTTAAACGTATTTTAGTTTTTAATTTAGTCATCTCAGGAAATCCAAAAAAAAATTGTTGTTGTTGTTGTTGTTGGATTTAACGGCGCATTTCAATCGATAGCCGATTATTCTTTGCTTCACATACTGCGTTTTGGTGAAATACACACTTGTCTTGAAATTTTTGAACGATATAGGAGCAAGAACGTAAGTATCAACAACATATTCCATAATTATGAGCATGAGTGTACAAAGCTAGTAAAATAAACGGCTTTTGCTTCTCCATATTTACTTCAATGCATGCTAGATACAAGTTTTGATTGTGAAATTCTTCAAGAACCTTATAATTCAAATGGCTGTTTACATAGATTATCACACCACCGCCATTTCTGTTACTGTTATTGCGAACTATATTGCAGCCGTCAATATATATTTCTTTATCAGAGATAGTTAAATCTAAACGAGTTTCACAGAAAGTAATAATATCAATGTTAGCTTTATTCAGAATAATTCGAATTTTGTCAATGTTTTTTTTTTTAATGAACAGATATTCAAATGTGCAATATACTTATTCTAGAGATAGTTTTTAATTCATTGCTAATGCATTCAAAGTTTGCCACCACGGTTTCTGTACAACCATTATCAGAATCATTTTTATCATATTGCTTTACGAACTTAGAGTCTGCTTTTCTTCTCTTTTACTACATCGATTCTACAAATCCTATGCGTATTACATGTACATAAGCATGGAAATTGTGTCATAATATTTCGTTAATAATAATTTTTATACCCTTGTGCTTTATTTATATTGCTTTATTTAAACTTTCCATTTGTTTAGTTTTGACTCAGCATGCAACCATAATCTAGCGAATGCTGCGCCATTTTGATTCAGTTCAGGTGTAACAAATTATCACTCAATCTAAAGAAAACAAACTTTATGTATTTTCAAACAAATACTCGTGACAATGTACATATAAACATAAAAATCGACGATACTCTTCTCGACAAGAAACATTTTACTAAATTTTTGGGTGTTCATTTGGATGACAAAATAACTTGGAATGTTCATTTCGACAACATCACATCTGTGACTTTGAGAGCAATCGGCATTTTGTATAAACTCCAAAATGTTATTTGGTCTCAAGTATTATTCATGATATATAATACACTCATACTACCTCATATTAGTTATTGTAACATTGTATGGGGGGAAAAGCAGCAATCTCAGTTTAAATAATGTTTTAAAATTATAGAAAAGAGCCACTCGTATTTGCACCGGTTGACACTTCCTCGGAAATACTGTTCCTCTTTTTCATCGATTTAATACCCTAAAAGTTAAAGATGTTACTATCTTACAGACAGCTACATTTATGTACGAACTCACTAATAATAAATTACCATCATCCTTTAACATGATTTTTACGTTTAACAAAGACATCCATAGGTATCCCACCCGAATTTCACATAAATTTCATTTATCTAACCCTAAAATGGCATTAGCATCTAAATCCATCAGTCACTATGGCCCAGACATATGGAACCCTTTACCAGAGTCAATTAAATCATGTCCGTCCTTACAATCCTTCAAGCATAAGATGAAAAAAAAAACATTTGTTGTCGATATACTACCCTTCTGAAATTTGAGAACATACACGAGTTATTACTGGTTCTCGCCGTATGATTCAATATGTTATTCACGTTCGAGTCAATCTGTCAATTAATATACCAAAAAGTTAATTCCTGATACGATGGCTTTTCATTTTCCTTTTCCCTTTTCTTTTTCCTTGCCTTTCCTTAACCTTTCACTTTTCAATTCCCCCCTCTCCATTCTCTCCTTCTTCTTTGCACCCTGAACTTTTAAATACACGTTTATATATATATATATATATGTATCCAATATTCTGAAATAACATATGATAATTTTGTATACGCCTTGATTACAGTGATTTTGTATTGTACAACTTAATTACAGTGAACAAACATGTGTACATTATTTTCGTAACAATATTTACATTCCTATTGTCATTGTGGGCTGGCGCCAGCCCCTCTTCATAATCTGTTTCTTGTTTATTTCTGTGTGTAATATATTTATGTAAACCAATGTGTAACGTATGATCAATCTTGATAATCAAATTGTAAGTCACTGTCAGATTAATGTTACATTATTATTGCATGTATTTGCATTGAATGAACTTTGTGTGTATGCATTTTGTATGATCTTTTTATAGTCGATGATTTACATTCCTGTCGTCCCTGTTATTGATGATTTATGCAGAGAAAAATAAATATTCAATATTCAATTTTTTTTGGTTCTTTTTGTGTTATCCGCAATCGTATTTAAAGATAAACATGATTAAAACAGTTTATCAAAGTTAAACAATGAGGGGACATAGGCATCTCAAAGTCAATAACAGATGATTGGTTACTAGCTATC
>JZLH01S0113308.1:11287-24654 GCA_001188425.1 Eucidaris tribuloides | reverse complement strand
TTTGTGATTTCTTAGCCTGAGTTTAAAATTAAATAATTACAAGGGGAGTTATAAATAATTTTGGTGGAAGTTTGCTAAATTTGGTAAATCATTTCAGGATATTTTTTGCAGTGGTTACTGGCATTTGCGGATAATTCAGCTGGACAATTTGTTTTGTTCAGACTGTTATCACATCTTGTCCGCAGTCCTTTCAGGGTTTTTGCCAGTAATTCCGTATCCTTTTGAGTGATTCATAGAATTAGTTTGGGCAATATTCTGTTCTAGATTTCTTTAAAATAATTGGTCACCAGCTGTTTTAACGGTTAGAGTTAAAAAATTGTAGGGTACACTAGTATTCTTATACAATAATTGTGTGAGTGCTCACACACACACACACACACCATCAACGGGTATTACACACCAGTCATTAGGGAACATTTATTTTTAGCAAGGACAAATTCCTTTTCACACTTGTATCAGTCCTTCCTTGGTAACAGAACCAAGGTTAACTCACCATGGATCAGAAGATCCAAATAAATTCTTGCTCCTTTTCAGAGCTGATGGCCGTGCCCGGCATGACTGCGTCGGGATTGGCCGCCCTTGCAGATGCAAGGGCAGAGCATGGGGTCATTACCCCAGACCTGTTTGCGTCATTGTCGGGTCTGGAGGAACTTCAGGCCCTATCAGGGCACTTTGACTTCGTGGCCCCGGACACATCATTAAGTCCGGGTGAAGGTACCCCTATCCGCCCAGCAGGTAGGCAACCCTCCGGCTTCCACACCTCCCCTAACGGGGGGGCTCCAGCCATGCATACACCAAATGCATACCAATATGATGCATCCTGTGGACAGGGAGGTAACAGGTGGAGTGCTACCACACCACCCACAAACAACCAATGGGTTCGGACACCATCGGTTGGACGGTATCGACCTGCAACTGACCATAGTCTCTTGCAGGGCATTCCCTCGGGTACCCAGTCGTTAACTGTATCCCAGTGGCCTCAGGGTCCCGGAGTAAACAACGTTAGGCGTCCTGTGCCATCGTGCGGGAGGAGTTTGGAGGGGGAGGAGGTCCCGCAGGTGCCATATAGGAGTATGCGGGAACATCGTGAGTCCTTCTCAGTGGACCACCCCAGGCTACGACCTGGGATGTCCTCTCGCAGTTTGCCCCGCAACCTTGTGTTTAGCGGCAAGGAGAAGTGGGCCCTTTTATCGTAAATTCACAGTAATTGCGAACGACAGGGAATGGAATGGTGCAGAAAGCCTTTACTCCCTCTGCTGCTGCCTGGAGGGTAAAGCTCTTGCATATTTCGACCACCTGGCAAAACGAGATCCGGATATGGATTTCACCTCGGCTGTGAGGAAGATGGCTGCCAGATTCGACAAGAAGGACCTGCCAGAGTCGGCCCAGTTTGAATTCTTGTCTGCACAGCAAGATTCGGGCGAGAACCTCCTGGAATTTACAGACCGTCTCCAGGAACTTGCCACCCGGGCATTCCCCGGGAGCGACGATGAATTTGTTCAGAGGCAGCTGGTCCTTAGGCTATGCCAGGGATGTGCCGATCAAGACGCTGGATTCCAAGCCCTGAATCGTAGGCCCGCTACCGTGGAGAAGGCGGTGGAGGCCATTCGGTGGGCCCAACATTCCCACCAAGCAGTGTTTGGGCAATCAAGGGCTCAAGTAGACGAGGGTATGGAGGATGATGATCCTGATTATGTTTATCAGGTCACCGCCCCCCAGAAGGCCCCACAACTCGGCAGTGGGAGGCCCTCGTCTCGGACTCGAAGCTCCAAACCGAGATACTCCCGTCAACCCGTTACCACGGGGGAGCTCGCACACAGAGTCGGTATTATGGAAGACCGTTTTAGTCGCGTTGAGAACACACTTACGCAGTTGACGGAGGCAGTGAAAGGATTCAGTGTCTCCCCCAAACCCGTCCCCTCTCAAGGAAGTTCCCTCCGAGGGAATCAGGGTCATGCAAAATTACGTAATTGCCAACAAACAGTTTCCTTTGCGACAGTTAAAGACGAGGGAAACGACAACGGGCCGGGAATGAAGGCCGCATCCCGACCCAGTCAGACTCCGGCCGACACGGAGATATCCCTATAGATGGCGATATGGGGACAGAGTTACACCCCCTCCCTACCGATTCCTTGGTAGGGGCACCAGTAACTACCACAGCTTCCTCTGACTTCCCCAGTCAGGAAGAGAACAATTCGGATTCCACCCCCAGTGCCACTGTAGGTGGGGATACCGGGTCCCGGGAGATAGTAGTCCCGAAACCCGGGACAAGTTCCATTCTTTGTGTCCCTGCTGATATTCAGTACGCAGGGAGTACAGTGGAAAGGGCACCAGTCATGGTTCGCCATGTCGTCACCCCGCCTAACGAGATTAAGCGGGCCACCGGCATTTTGGACCAGAAGTTAAATTATCGGGTCATTCTCCCGCCTAATAAGATTAAGCGGGTGATGGGGACCTTAGATCAAAAGGTAGTAACCTGTTTATCGATCAACTGTAGGGGATGGCCCCCGGATTATTTCCGGGACCGGTCCTCTCATGGGTCCCAAGGCCTGTGCCCATTATACAATGGGCGGGCCCCTTTACGGATCCCGGTCACCCATTAAGCCCGGTGCCAGGGGAGTCCCGCTGTAAATTAAAGTGAATATTTGATTTCACTTCCGGCGGGAAGTCCCATTATTCCTTTCTATGTGAAAGGGCCTAATATGTTATTTTTTCAGCGAGGTTTTACTCGCTTGCTTGTTGACTGTTCACTGTTATTACTGTTCATTTGTTAGTTTTATTGTTCAGTGTTACATGTTTTAGGGTTATGCGACCGTTTTCTCGCCGTACGGCCCTGGGTTTTAAAAAGGTTTTTTTTTTTTTTTTTTCTTGACGGTCGGTTTAATTCAGGGACCGTTGTCCCTTTCTTTCGGCCAACTGTTTTAAGGCCGGGCGGGTTGTTTCCCAAATTTTTGATGAACCCCGGAAAAAATATTGGGGTTGTCTAAATGGGTGCGTCCCTACTTCCCAAATTGGGTGGAATTTTTTTTTTCTTTTAGTAGGTTAATTTTGGCACAAATTTTTCAAAACGGGGGGGAATATAGTAGGGACGCCCCTTCCTTCGGGATGGAGGAGCCCTGATGACGTCACCCCGCCGATTCACCACCGGTCAGTCGGCGCACTTGGGTTTAGACTGTCTCCGCAGATGGATGTATTTTGTCATCTCTGAAGAGATCACCTTGTGCCACTTGGTAAGTGACTACATGTATATTTATATTAACCCAGTCACTATACTATTTCGTGTACCTCCGAGGCAGGGGCTGGTTGGGAACCAAGCACTGCTTCAGTATTTTTTTCATTTAATTTAGAATGTAACGTTAGATCTACCTCTAACTTACATCTATTTCATCTTAGTAGAATAAGTAATAACAACTTAGTCTATTACACATAATCCTGTCTTGTCCTTTCTCGAAGAATGCATCATCAACCCAATTCACTGGGTTAAAGCACGAAATTCAACTTCAGAAAATGGGAGACAAAAACGGAAGTCTGAACTGTCCTGGGCCTAGATTCACAAAACGGGACCAACTACAATTACTATGGCAACAGGGATGCATTAAGCTAGCAGCGCCATATTTAGGTTTGGGTGCGAATCTCGAAACTCAAGTTAGGATCATTAGCTATAAATAAGTCGAGCTCTAAATGTTGGGTCGTCCGTGAAGCGTCTCTAACTATTGTTCTCTGCCACGGTTGACTGACAATAACGCAAAATGCGCATGGGCATAGCAGGCTTTTATGGAAAGCTGTCTTTGATATGCACCTGTCGCCGGAGCAAGGTCGAATCACCACAATAGAACAATAGGAAGTCATGAACACAATATCAGCACACGTCGTGTTCCATACTTTGCAATTTTAATATATTCACAAATCACCGTATCTTTCGTTTTAACGTTAGACATTCTGTAACATGTTTCACATAAAATCATAAAAAATACATTTGTACCAATTAAAGCAATGATTTCAATTGTAGACTAACATTTCTACATTAATTAGATGTTAGTATTTCTATGAATCAGTACATAAAACACATTTTAAATATGAAATCAGAGTATATGACGTATGAAGCTAAGACTAAGAAAATTGGGGTTCCACTGCTATTTCTCAGGCGGGGAAATCTTGATTATGTATTATTTCAAAATATTAGTTCTTTTCTGAATTTCAATCATTAAAATAGAATAGGGTCAATGCAAGTACATTTGGCAAAACCTATATACATGGCATATTGTATTATTTATAACGCTCAGAAGAGAATAAGGCGTTAAATTACAGACGACTTCTTAATCAGTAATGCATGACTGTTGGCAATATTATATCGATTCAACTTAGAGCCAGAGTTAGAGTTGGAGTCGGTTTCGTGGGAGCGTCGGCCTAAGTTCAATCACAACTCTAACCTATAGCAGGGCTCGACACTAGCACTTGCCCGCTTGCCCGGGGCAAGTAAAATCTTATGTCGGGCAAGTAAAATATCAAAATTATAAAATTTACTTGCCCGATCGGGCAAGTAAATTTTGATTGTCACAGGAAAAAAAAACCCAAGCACTTTCGTTCTGGCAAGCTCCGAAATTGCGCTCTGATATTTGTGATTAAGAACGCAAGCGATCATTCAGAGAAACAGCCGCGCCACTCCTGCTTGCTTGCTGGCTGAGCGGCCGGGAAGTGTGGCAGTTCTCGATACACGGAAAATCCAAGCAAGTACCGGTATATGAATCTATGTGTGTGTTTACTGCTGCTAGTGTGTGTGTGTGTGTGTGTCCGTCAATATCTCTACGATCAGAATCGGATCGATCGCAAATCACAAATCAGCTCGCTCAGCTGTCATGTAGTCCCGTTCGTTTACATTTGTGTGTGCACGGTACGAACCCCGTACATTCCACAAACTCCGCTCGGAAGTTTACTTTTATGTTCTCCAAATTATCACATTGACCATGAATATAAAAAAAACCTGGCATCTGTTTGGAGGGTTTGGAATACCTGGGACGGAAAATGTAAGTTATTTCCAAACTCGATACTCAGTCACTGTGTTGATGATCGCCAGATCGCCATTGTCCCGGCCTTGTCACCCGGCTTGACTTGCCTGGACCTACACCGTTGTTGCCGGTGAAGTCTGTGCGTCCTATCGGGCGCGGAGCTTGCATAAAAAGTGTTCAACTTTTCAACACGTGTTATTAGTTAGACTTAGTCATAAAGACATATCACATTATTAGATGGATTTTGTCCTCCAAGATTCAACAGGCCCAGCGTATTGACTGGCGTTTATTTGCCAAATGACCTTGCAGTCTAAACATGATTTGACAATTGACAAGCAACATGAGTGTCAAGGGATTGTGATTATTCCAGGCTTCCCAACTGCATCCCAATGGAATTGAATCAGTTGGAATGGTCAGATAACTAGTGTTGAAAGGAAATCTGTTACAATTTATGATTCAATGTTCAGTGAACCACCTACCGCAAGTAAATAAAACATGTTTTGTCATTTATTAAAATGTGAAGAGAGTCAAGAGACTGATGTTTGGATGAAGTGTGGCAAGTCTTCAAATAAATTTAAAAAAACTAGTGTTGACCTATAGATTTTTCTTCTGCCTTAACAAAATTTGTGACAGCGCTTATATTTAATTTAAATTGATGTGATGTTAGATAAATTCTGCTGATCTGATTTTCTAAAGCTACACAGAAATTACTGATTTCTTCTCCATATTATCATGACTGATTTGTGCTTCCTAAAGTTGGCAGGTGTAACTCGTATCATTAACACACTTTCACTGTTAAAGACGTACCAAAAACAACACTTGGAAGAAATCTAAACAATTATCAAATAAAAATTTAATTATGTTTGTATGCCCCTATCCGTTTGGAACTTTGAAAATGGATCTTGTGAAAGAAAAGAAGTCATTCTTCCCCTGCAAGGAAGCTATTAATGTGTTGTGCTCTTCTGCGAAAGGAGCGAGTATGGCATACTATGGAGCGCAAACAATGACCATCTATCAGAATGCAGGCTGACCTATTTGTGTAGAATTGTAAAATTGTTAAATTCATGAATATCTTTATTCTTTTACAAATCCCAGAAATAGAATAGTAAACTTCCAATGCCATTAAAAAGGCCTTACCGGTTAGATTTAGTGAGAAGTAATGATTTTTAATTATTTTTATTATATTTTTTTCGGGCAAGTAAATTTGTCTTTCGGGCAAGTAAAATTCTAAAATGTGATATTTTACTTGCCCGAAGGGCAAGTAAAAAAAAATGTTAGTGTGGAGCCCTGCCTATAGGATCGGTCTTAGGCTGGTTTCGTGAATCTGCCCCCTGTCGATTATAAATTGTGAATATAGAGACTAGAGTGAAGTACCCATGCTTTAACCACTTATGCACTTTCGCAGTAATATCTTTCTTTCTATTCACATTGATAAAGTAATCCACCGAGGTAAACATGGTAAATATACTTACTTTTTACCAATCTGGAAATAAACTTTCGAAATTAGAATAAAGTATTAAATTAATTTAACTTAGCGGTACGTATTTTTACACCCAAGATTCAACATCCCATGCCCGTCAGTCGACCGGACGTACAAACTCACAGCAGCAAAACGGCGCTCACGTGGACGGTCGCACCACGCACGATCCTAGCGGAGTAGGGATGAGGATCATGTTTTAAGAAGGGCGTTTGAGATTCAGGTGGATGGGATAAAGGAGAAGGGGCGACCAAAGAAGACCTGGAAGATTCCAGTGGTGGAGGAGAGTACAAGGGTTGGGCTGAAGGAGGAGGATGTGCCATATCGGGCAAAGTGGAGGGAGGGGGGTAAGGGCAATTCTAGTGAGGTGAATCCAGCCACCCTCGATACGGGAACAAAACTGGATTCAAAAATCTGGAGTAGTAGTAGAAAGGGAATCAGGAGACGAATGAAACAGACTTCATGACTTTTTAAACAAACTTTAGAAAATGGAAAAATCTTTTGACAAATGTGATAAAGATGCATTTTGGGAATGGCACATTTTAGTGATTTGGCAGTGAGTACATGTAGACTGTGGCATTGGACCCGAACAATATGAATTTGTAGGTTACCCATGAATTGTGTGATTTGAATATAGGCCTACTTAGGTTTCCAGTAAATGAATTGTATGCATGTTCAATCAAATTTAGTGAACATGTATATGTTCCACTTCCAGTCCTGTAAAATTTTGTGATCACACAGTTTAACAACAAACCTGTTCATGTTTTCACATCAACAGAAATTAAGAGATGAATGCTGTAATCGCACTGTGCCACTTCTGTGAGATCCACGGGCCACGAGTCCTGTTCTGCACCCAGGCGCACCACGCCACTGAACCCCAGCATGTCTTGGGGGAGAAGGGAGATGACGAGAATGTCAGCTTCGGCCATCACTTTCACAGACGACCGCGATCATCCACAAATGAATCCCTGTCATCTGCTCACAGTGACAGGACTACATATTCTTCGTCTTCCACAGACTGCTGTGAGGTAAGGCTTCTGGCTGTTGGTCATATGACCCCCAAATTTGCATCAACTTCACTGACTTCCAATAGATCCAGAATTCTCTTCAAAATACTCCTCCTGACTTTCAAGTGCATCCACAGTTTAACTCCTCCATACCTATCTGAACTCACTACAATCAGTCAGCCAACCATCTAGATACCCTACGCTCCTCCCAAGGGACCATGCTGGTCCTTCCATGTGCCAAGATGCTCTCTGCACTTGGTGAATGAGCGTGTTCAACAGCTGCTTTCCAACTCTGGAACCGACTAGCCCAATATCTGAGAAATTAGCATTTCTTCAGTCTCTTCAAACAACAAATCAAATGTATTCAATTAAGACAGCTCATTTGAACCTGTACTATGTGCTGTACATGTATATGTAAATCATGCATTATTAGTATTATTATATTTGTTTTTCTATCAGTTGTAGATTTTTCACGTGCTACCTCCCCAGCCCCATCAAACCTCCTCTTACCTCCACTCCACCCAACAATAAAAGAGAAAATGCAGTCAAGCACAAACGAATTGATGTGTACAGAGAGTTAAAGTAACTATCCTATGTCAAAATATTGTGATAGTATATGATTGCTATCAAGATATTAATTTTTTTTGGTACTGTATCTGCTAGTTTTAACTTTTTTCTTGCCGTGTATGAATATGCAAAGTTTGTATTATTTTTAATTTGTCAAAAATACTGAATAGTTAATCATTTATTACAATAATTCAAGCATTTAACATAATGGTTCATTTGTAAGACAAGAATACAATGTGTACTGAGCTTGGTGGAAAATCTGTTGAACTAATACACTAGGCATGAAAGGCCCACAAGTGATGTTTTCAATGTTGAGTAAAATTCGCCTGTGCCAGCGTAGTGTAAATAAGCGTGGTAGAGATGTTTACCTGTATGAGCCCCATCATATACTACTAAATCATAAATACTTTGATTTCTTTGTTGGAAAACAACTATTTGTTTTACTTTACCCATTTTCACTTCTGATTTTGAACTTTATTTTGCTAATTTCACAAGTTTAGTAACAGAGTCAATTGTTTTTTAAAGGGCAATGAAGGGAAGTGGTAAAAGTGTACATTGTATTCACGTATCCTTTCTGCACCAGTTCATTTTTGTCCATTTTCTATGTATGGAAACGGCTTTAGGTGTAGCTTATTAATGTGTTTAATATATCTCCCAATCTTGTTCCAGGCTTGCCGATCATTCCAGCCTGACCAGCCAGGTTTCATCAGTAATGACCATGAGGCCCACATCAGCTATGTCAGTTCCCAAAATCCTGAGCATCCTGAATTATTCACCATAATTAGACAAGCCTGTATCAGGAGTCTAAGTTGTGAAGTAAGTTTCTATGGGGGGGCAGGGGAGGAGGAGTGGGGGCAGTGTTTAAACAGTATATTATTTTGTACTTTTATTTTTTTGGGGGGGATGGGATAATAATATGGTTCTACAAGGGTAGTGATTGGTTTATATCAATATTAGGTTTGTCACTTTCAATGTTTGATGTGTGAACACACGATATGATTGATAAATGTGAAAAATACTCCCTATTTCCCAACCAGTACCGTAGTATGTGCATATGGAGATTGCATGGTGTGACAAACTTCTAGCTTCCATAGACAGTATACCGGAACATCATAATTCATGATTTTATTAAATGAGGCCTGATTGTGTTTTCATCACATTTTAAACATGTCATTCTATGGGGCTTTTCAATTCTCAACCAATTTTAAATGTTATGAACCAGAAATTTATTTGTCTCAAGTTCTACATCTGAAAGCTGTGTTGGTGATAGCAAGAATTAATTGATCAAATTCTAAAAATGTGCTTCTCTGTGTCAAATTTGAACATATCTTTATCAAAAACCATGCTGTGGTTTGGTTTGATACATGGTAGTGTTCATAGGAATATGGTTTTAATATCAAATGTACACTGCTGGCAACTACTGTCTTAGCGTTTCAATTATTTATATTCCTTTCTGCAAATCGCTTCTACACCTACAATGTACATGTATGCAGGGCTCGACACTAACACTTGCCCACTTGCCTGGAGCAAGTAAAAATTTATGAAAATCAATTTTACTTGCCCATATGGGCAAGTAGAATTTTTCAACTCTAAAATCAAGCGAGTATTGGAGACTTAATGTATGTTTTTCAATGAAGTTTCAATTTTGTGTAAATTACAGTTGAGTAGACTCTAAAACGCTTTAAACACGGTACTTTCTTAAAAGTTACATGATTAAAAAGCATTTTGTTCACTTGGGCTAGTGAAAATTTTGTTCGCCCAACTAAATGAATAAAATCAAAAAGTGTGCTTGCCTGACCGGACAACCAGCCCAAAAATGTTAGTGTTGAGCCTTGATGTATGACTCATCAGCACAAGATGCCTTTACACAAAATAGCCTAATAAATCAAAATTTTGCTCTTGTTAACCCTAATCTAATCTGCCACCACACCTAAAACACTATTTTTTTACCCTAGATATGCCAAGGTCGCGAAGGCCCCATCTTCTTTGGTGACGATCACCATGGTTACACCCTCAGCTACACATTCTTCATCAAGGACAGTCAGGCGAGGGGCTTACAGAGGCTGTACAGTATCATCGTCGTTATGATGGATCGGATATACCTCCTGAATTCATGGCCCTTCCTGGTGAAGCATATGAAGTCATTGATAGATGAGTTGCAAGAAAAGGCAGTAAAGGTACAGATTGAAGTCAGAAATAATAATTGTGTATTTGCAGGGGAAATGGAGGTGTTAAATTTGTTTGCCTTGGTAGCCTGAATTGCAGTTATTTTGTACTAAGTCAACAACATGAGCATGCTTCTGGATCTCAAAGTGTCAACTTGGTGTGCTTTTGGCTGTAACTTGAAAATATGTATATAAGGATTCATTCAATGTGTTTAAGATTATGTAATTTATTTATCCATACTATATTTATGATATTTGTAAATGAACAGCCAAAAACGTAATTTTTGGTATTACGTAGTATGTGAATACTAAATAGTGTTTGAATGTTTCCATTTACAACTCTGCTGGCCCTTTATACCAAATAAGGAGAAGAAACTTTATCCAGCCAAGACTTTTTATATGGCAATGATATTTGGCATGAATGGCCTACTGGTATTCACAGCTCTCGTGACTCCTCCAACTCTGCGGTAATTTTCAATTTCAATGAAAAATTATGCATGTTCAGAAATTGATCGAAATTTGTTCAAGGACACCACGTATAGTACTCTCTATCCTTTGTATTTCAAAGAATACTATTTAACAGGACCATCCCTGTACAAGTCTATGGGAATCGGAATCTCGTAATCACTAAAATTGACTGACTAATATTACCAAATTTTGTAAATGGGGAAAGTGAAATACCAATTTGTTCACCTTTCATTAATTTAGTAAATTTCTGTTTTTAAAAAGGCAATTTAAAGAGTACAATTCAGTTTGTAAAGTGATTCACTTTCATATAATGCATAATGTATAGTGCTTGGAATGCTAATTGGGGTGCATTTAACTATTGCAGAAGTTCACATAATTTCTGTCATCCTATTATCATTGAATAGGTGTATGAGCGTGAACAGGCCCAGAAATCTCAGCGAGCTGAACGCCTAAACCGAGAGTTCCTCTCCCCTGGGGACTTCTATCGGGGTGGGGTCAACAAGCCTTTCAGGGCGCTGGTTGTCCTGACAGGGGACCAGAATCTCTTCCGGTACCTCCACATGAAGTTTGCCTGGATCCTGAAGGCTGGCGGGAACAGGATGACGGAGAAAGTCCTGGAAGGTCCACCCCAGGAGGAGGCTGTGGACTTGGATGATCAGGAAGGTGCGCTCCTTGAAATCTGTTGTATTTTAGTACCAAAACAAGAGAGAACTCAGTGATGCATGCTAGAAAAACTTTAAATATCTGTCAATGAAGATATATTATATGCTTGCAAGAGCAAGATAAATGGTTGTAGAGGTAGCCATAATTGGGAACAATCGAAAATGCCTCGAGAACCAAATGAGTTGAAACATATACCAACTATACACCAGCTGGAATGGATCTCCCAGCTGTAAGGATTTGTCTTGAATTTGTTTACTTAAGGAGAATCAAGAATGCACAAACCAGGAATTTATTTCTCTCAAGGCCTGATAGAAATAAATCCCATAGAAAGCTTCACAACAGATAAGCTTGCTACAAAGGATGTTAATGGTAGGTACTTTAAAGTGAGTCAACGTTTGACCACAAGATTTTCACAGCAGAATCTTTGCATAGTTTACCAAATTCTATAATAGTTTCACCGCAAGTTGAGGACTACCTCCAATGTTATTTACCTCTAAAGATTGATGATGTGCTGGGAGTGTATTGTTTTTTTTATGCATTGGTTGTATAATATATTTTCTTGAAATTTGCAAATATCTTTTAACATGTTATGTTTTGTTAGCTTGTGCATACCATATATTAGTATAAACTTTACATTTATTGTCATATAAATTAGCATATATTCCACTATTTCCAGGTACCAAAATGCCATAACCCTGTTACCGATATAATCACAGGCATTGCCATGCTATAAAATATACATGTATAGAAGCACTATGAGTTGCTTGCAGTCCCAGCAAATGGTTAAAATCTAGCACTTTTTTTCTGGGTAAAAGTATGTTACATAAAGTAAAAAAAAAGAAATCCTATTCGTGGGGTAGAATTGATTGTTTTCATCTCTGAACTCTCCTCTATCTTTTTTTTTCACAACAGTGACTGAGGAAGGTTTCATCAAGGTCTCTGCCAAACCGATGTCACCAGCCCCCGAGGGTGAGGCCTCACAGCAAGAGGGTCACCAATCTGAGGAGGAGTTGGAAGGAGATGAGGGTCCAGTCTTTACTTCCCTTCAGCACTTCAGAGCGGTGAGAATTTGGGTTATTCAAGCTCGATTAAAGATGTCATTGTCATAAGTGTACTGCCAGTGGCAAGTTTATTGTCAATCTTCAAAAGCAACCTAGTATGGACCATTATTTTGTATATCTCTCATGATATTCCAGGGTATAAACTTTCAGCTCTTTTAAAACTACGAAATCATTACATCATTTTGTCCATGTCAAGTAATACTTACTGGTCATGATTGAAGTGATGAAGAGTTTGAATTATTACCTTATCAGTAAAAATTATTGCCCTGATTTTGTGTGAAGAAATGCTGAACTTAAGATTAAAATATTGCAATGGCAGGATTGGGCACGGTCCAAAATGCATCAAAGACCAAATGAAATGGAACATACACCAATATTAATTCCAAGTGGAATGTTTATTCAGGGTGGATGTGTTCTGAATTTGGTTAGTTGATACAGAAGAGAGCATGTATTCACCTGCTTTGAATTAAGGTATGGTCATAGAAACTGAACCTAATATGCGTGTAAAGCTATTCAACAAATTTGTCTTTAACAGCAAATTGTGATGGGGCTTCTTTAACAAGGAAGAAATATTTGACTGCAAAACAGAAGGGTAGAAAGCTTGATCAATTTGACCCAATTTTAGGACTGATTCCAATCTGCCATTTCCATTTATGATGAGTTAATCTCAATTCCTAGACATTTTTTAGTACCATCAATTAAAAACATGTTTTCCTTGTAATTCAATGTTGAGCACTCAATTCAACTCTCAAATGTAAATAACTACTGCAACAGAAATGTTAACTATGTAGCTGACTTCTCTGTGGAAGGTGTTGTAGTTTATTTTAAAGGTTATCTGTTTGCTTTACATATCTGTGTTCAGATCCATGTTATTTTAAGAAACTTAAAACATTGGAGAGACATGGGTTAAGAGCATGACTAACCCATAAACATCTTCTATAGTTTAATTCAGG
>JZLH01S0113284.1:44943-66211 GCA_001188425.1 Eucidaris tribuloides | reverse complement strand
CACACACACACACACACACACACACACACACACACACACACACACACACACACACACACACACACACACACACACACACACACACACACACACACACACACACACACACACACACACACACACACACACACACACACACACACACACACACACACACACACACACACACACACACACACACACACACACAGTTTTTAGAGGATATAGATATACATGCATTTCGGTTTCTAGCATAATGATTTAATTAAAATAATCAAATAAAGTGTGATTGTTACGTTTTTACGGAAATATCAACATTTTCATTCATTGGTTCGTGAACCGTTCGTCTCAAGAGTTGTTAGAGGTAGATAAACTCAATCTTCGAAACAAAATTTTCCCTTTTCTGGCATGTCTTCATAAACATGATTGCAATTATATTGAAAAAAGGACACGTAATTGCGACCCACGCCACTTAGCCTCTCTTGTGGACAAGTATCAGCCTAAACTATCATGATATACACGCGTAACTTCGGCCAACATACATGTAGATGAATTTCCATTATACAAAGGTCAAAATGGATTGACAACAGACTTTTAAGGAACTCTTTCAACTTGTGGTAGACACCACGACGTAATTATGATATCGGATGTAACTCAAGTACTGAATATCTCAGGCGTTCGTTATCAATTTGTACCTTTTAAAGTTATAGTTTTAAATTAAAAGTAGCCATACACTCAAACGTTTCTAGAATAAAATTAAAGCTCCACAATGTTAGCCTATCACTTTAAAGAATTATCCAGTTACGCAGTGACATGTAATGACGCGTGGTTGCATAGACTAATGCATTATTGTTGTTATGTACTATAGTTTTTATGCTCGCAAGAAGTGCCGGAGGCATTATGTTTCGGTTGTCCGTCCGTGCCGTAGCCGTCGTCCGTCCGTTACGGATCTCGTTACCGCGGTAATTAGAACCCCTGATCGGATTTGATGTAAGCTAGACTCAAGTTGTACTATGAGCCACACAATGAACTGATTAGATTGTTGGAGCTGAAAGTCAGAGTCAAAGGTCACCTGGCCTAAATATGTCTGATTCGGTTCTGTTACGCGATAAATTGAGAGGGCTTGAGTCGGGATTGGTATGTAAATCTTGGTGAAGTATTATATTGAGCAACTAATGAACTGATTATGATTTTGGAGCTGAAGGTCAAAGGTCAAAGGTCACCGGGCTAAAATTTCTGATTTGGAGCTCGTACGGAAGGCCTAACCGGCAGCTGGAATAGCAGTTGAATTTTCTATGTAACTTGAGTAAAGTATGCATTATAAGACACCAATAACTGATTAGATTTATGGACCTGAAAGGTTCAAAGGTCAAAGGTACCGGCCTAAAATATGTCTGATTTGGGCTGTTACCGTGAAAACTTAAGAACGGACCAGTGAGATTTTCATGTAACTTGGTGGAAAGCATGTATAAGAGCCACAATGAACTGATTAGATTTTGGAGTTCAAAGGTAAAAGTCAAAGGTCACGGGCTAAATAGTCTGATTCGGGCTTTTAGCGCGATAATTGAGAGCGGCTGTTGCGAATTGTCATGTAACTGAGTAAATATGCATTAATGAACACAATAAACTGATTAGATTTTGGAACCTGAAAGGTAAAGTCAAAGAGTACGGCTAAATATGCTGATTTGGGCTCGTTACGTAAAACTTAAGAACGGGCCAGGTCAGATTTTCATGTAACTTGGGTGAAGCATTTATGTGATGCGACCGAATGAATTTGATTTTATGCATTGGAAGTTTCAATAGGTTTCTAAAGGTCACTTTCGTGCCTTAAATATGTCTGGATTTGGGCTCGTTACCACGAATTATTGAGATCGGCTGGTCAGGTGAAGTATGTATGATGAGCCAGATAAGATGATTAGATTTTGGAGGTCTGAAGCGTCAAGTGAAAGGTCAACGCGGGCATAAAATTGTCTGTTCGGGCTTGTGAACCGATAACTTGAGACGCGACTGTTGATTTTATGTACTTGAGTGAAGTGTATTATAAAGGCAAATCAAACTGATTAGATTTTGCCGACTGAAAGCGTCAAAGGTCAGAGGGTCACGCGGCCTAAAATATGTTGATTTGGCTGTTCCGATAAACTTGAAGAAGGCGCAGTCAGATTTTTTATTGTACTAGGTGGAAGTATGTAATTTGAGGCACCAAGTAAACTGATAGATTTTGGAGGCTCAAAGCTCACGGCCTCGTAAAATAGTATGTTGATTTGGCTCATTACTGTGATAACTTGAGTATGATGTGCCGATTTTGATGTAATTTGTGGGAGAAGGTACTTAATATAAGGCACAAATTTTACTGAAACTCGATTTGGAGTGAAAGTCAGAGATCAAAGGTCACCAAGGCCTCATGTCGAATTCGAGTTATGCTCACGATAATTTAAGACTGCTGTAAGTTTGATTTTACTGTAACTGGTCAAGGGTCACATGGCTTATGCGGGGCTTATGCTTATTCATCTAATTGGTTCTGCACCATGGGTAAGCTGAAGCTTTTCAAATTCCATCAATTGGAGGGAGTGCGGACGGCGGAGCATACCATCGACTGCGCCCAGTCGAACGTGCTCTAGTTAATGCTATAGTTCACTAAATTTATAATGTGCAACACGAAGTTTTTATTGAACGGGCAGCCTAGTAAAACACTTTGAATACTGTAAATAAACAAATCCGTACTCAAACGTTGGAGATAGGTTATACTTTTTATTTCATTTCAAGCAATTTCATCTGTTAGAATAAACTTTTTCGTGATATATAGTGATCTTGAACATTTTCTCCGCAAAGGTGAAGTGATAGGCCTATTATTGTGCATCCTGCAACGAGGTTCATACATTTTCAATACACCACTAAATACGGCTAATCAAATGTAAAAAAATTATGGAGCTTTGGTTAGTTAAAATATATTTTATGAAGAAGAAATTTGGCTATCACAACAGTTATTAATGCAGACAACTTGACGTGAATTTTTGATCGGAAGAGCAATGAAATTGTTATTCATGCATGAGGTTGAGTTTCTTTTTGCAATTCTGAAGACGACTTTTAGTGTTCTGCATCTCAACATGGAACATTATTAAAGGGAGAAGGAGCCAGCAACTGACAGGCATAGGTTAAGAAAAAAAAATGACATTGTGAGTATTGTGAGAATTATGGTACATGGTGATAAAGACAGTCTAAATAAGGGGTATTGTGTGATACTCACCCTCAGCAAGGCCCTATAAATTAATTAGTTAATTTGTGTTTGGATAAAACTTGCAGAAACAGCTATAGGGCGAGGAGTTTATCGTTTCAAAAAGTGCATACATTACCACGGCGCAACTAACACACGTAGGGTGGCATGCATCGGTCATGCATGGTCAGCTTCAGACCAATGCACGTGCGATCTGATTGGTTGGCACGAACTCAAATTCTTTTCTAAACTTATGCCTGTTAGTTGCTGGTTACTCCAACTGGAACATTTTCTTTGGGCATAGCTGAGAAGTATTCATGTTAAAGGCAGGGAATCTCATTTCACGCTCCTGCAGCACAGCCAAACGTCACTCATGCCCTTCGGCCATTAATGAAGGACATGTCAATGAAATCTGAAGATCAGTAATTATCTAGAATTTGAAAAATGCGCAAAAAACAATTGCCGTTTATATGTTCTACGGTATATGCTAGGAATTTTGTCTTTAGGAGAAAATAATTCAAATCAAAGTCTAACCCTCTCTATTATTCCACTTACATGTACCTGAGTTTCTTCTAGCTCCTACAATTTACTAAAGGTCCTTGAATTGTGTCCTTCAATATACTTGTGAATTTACACAATGTTAATTTGTAGGCATACGGCATTACCTTCGTAATGAATTCATGTAGGCCTAATGTGCCATTATATGTACTCATTTACCTCTGTATTTATTTCGAATGTTTAATTTGCCACTATGTTTAATTGCGGGAATGCATGGAAAATGTATTAATAGTACTGTGTTATTGATTTTATACGTTTGTTTGAAAAGGACAGAAAATAAACTCAACTCAACGGTTCAAGAGACAAGGAACTTTGTGAATAACATTACTAAGAACACTCAAGTTTTGGTAACCGTTTTCTAATCGATCCAAAGATAATTTAATTGCCGTATTCTTTACGTTGATACAAAGTGCGAAAAGTACAAGAGTAAAACAATATGTAGAATAATGCTGATTTCTCTTCTCCTCACTCGATATACCGATCAACCCCATTCTGAGCTATGCTAGCGTCTGCGGCTATATTTTAGTGAATGCCGCCCCCTATTCGGTTTTTGCAACGCTTGTATTTGGAGTTCTTTTCTCCTGTAATATGTGTGCCCGTATCAATATAGGCCCTACGTGTGCATTTTCATAAGGTTATAAGTTACAATTAGCTTTCAATCATTGATGAGTTATAACACATTTTGTTACACAGGCCAATAATTACAACGGAATGATAACGAAACCATTCCGCAATTCGTATATCGTAAACAATTAAGTTAAAACTGCTACATAATTCTGTAAAGTCTCAAATAATCCTAAAAATTACATTTGGATTTTTTCATCCACAAAAAATATATATACGCCTATATAATTATATGCGTGCACAAATTCCCCATAATTATATTGCAAGAAATGTTGTCACAAATTCTTTTCTCCTTGTTAATAACGTTATTACATTGACTAATGTTGAACTGTGTATTATTGTTCAGTGTTATTTCTATACATTCCATTACCATGGAGAGACCGTACTTGTAGTCTTTATGAGGGAATTGCTCTGTAACTCTTCCCTGGCGATAATTGGATTTAATATCATGGCCTTACTTAGACCAAAGGCTTCAGTCTATGTCTACTTCTGTGGCTCCGCTGAGACAATGTCTGGCTCCACTGCCTCCGTATACAGAGGGGAAGGTAGAAAATGTAATTTTTAATATAAAAAAAATATTCCCCATACCAGGCGGTTTTCTCTGACTATAGGCCTTACTATACTTCCTTCTTTTTTCTCTCTATTTCCTTGGTTGTTTCTTTTTTTTTCTTCTTCTTCTTTCTACATTCTAAATTCCGTAGATTGCGTTCAGGATCAAATCCAAACTTGGATTGAAATTTTTAATCTGATACATAGATTTAGAATTCACTCTTAATCGATTTAAAAAAATCAATCTAATTTGGATTGGTTCGTGACCGCCGTAAATTCGCAAGATTTACTTTCAATCTAAGGAATTAAGAGTAGCTACTTTTTCTGTCGATTTTTTTTCTTTCTTTGTTATTTGTTTCTTTTTTTTCTTTCTTCCACTGTATTTTCTTTCCTTTTTGTCAAACGCTTTCTTCTGTCCACCCCCGTAGCTTCCTTGCTTTTCCACTTTTCTGGGAAGTTTCTTTCTTCACTCTCTCTTACAAGTATCACCCGCATGGAGGTAAATAGGCATCTGTGAAAAGCTGCATTTTTAGGCGTTTTTTTTATACCAGCTAAATAATTATTACACCCCACTGACCTCGGAATGAAACTCCGCCCTCCTTCCCGACCCCCCGCCCCCCCCCCCCCCGGCGCCCCCCCAATCCTTGAGCGTGCACAGTCCATCAAGCGATGCGCTCGATTGTGCACAGCAAGGTCGAGGGGAATGGTGCCTTAGTTACGATACACGCTTTCGCATGCAGTAGTACGTCACGTCAATTAGCAAATTGTGCAAACTTTACTACTGCGCGATACCGGTACCGCGATCTCATTTTATTGGAGTTGTCTGTCTGGTCACGCAAATTAAATCTTCCATGAGATTGATACGTGAAGGGATCCCGAAAGGATGATGATTGAACGGGACAAAAAGCTGCTCCAAAAACGAGGTAAATATTTACGGGATTTTGTGATCAAAGTTTTGTAACAAGTTTTTTGTAAAATTAAAGTTTTCGGTTATATTGTTTGGGTGTGTTAGTCCAGTCCCATGCATACAAATTTACGTTGGGGCTTACATAATGTGAATATTAAATTTAAAATGATCATTGCTGCATTATGTCAATGACACAGACTATTAAGTCAGTGCATACTTTGGTGGGATAGCTAATAGTGATATGGTTACAAGCCCACGTCATAAAGTTACAAATAGTACTTGAGTCTTGAGTGAACACTCGGACAATTGAAATCTTGCTGAAAAGTAGTAAATGCTTATTTTTGTTAAAACTAGCTAGAATCTAAGTTAGATCTACAAAAGTACAAATTATTGCATGTAGGTCATTTCTTGGTTTCTATGTTTTTGTCACAAAGTTGTATGCTATTGTCAGATTGTGTACTGAAATGCGCAAATGCTTTAAAACTGAACTTAAATTTCATGTAGATATATAGTGTTAATGCTTAATGTTTTGAACAGTACTGCATTGATTGAGCAAATTTTAGATTAAAGTTTTTGAACTTGAACTTTAAAGTGTCAATTTCAAACAGCTATTACTTTTATTTTTAGTTTTACACATGCATGATGGAGAAAAATGTGTACAAAAGTTTTTAATAAAAGTTTATCCATTCTAAAAATGTACATGTTACTGCTATTAAAATGTAATTGTAAATATTTTGTAAATTCCAATGTATTTTGTGAAGATGTTTATTTCAGATAGATCTAAATCAACCAAAAATGCATAGAAAATTCCCCTTTTTTCTCCCATTTTCGCACAAAAGAATGTGCTAAAAATCTTGGATGTGACTAGGAAAATATCCAATTAAATTATGTCAAATTATTATTGAGACTTGTTCCGACTGTATAGTGTACCTGTAATGAGATTTGAGCACTGAATGAAGTACTTCTGTTTGTAGTGCAAATTTGTGCCAGCAACACTTCAAAGGTTAATGACATGATTGGGAACACTTGAAAATGCCGAGTGAGTTGAAACAAAGGCCTATACCAACTATACACCAGAGCTAGAATGGATCTCCCATCTGGATGGATTTGTCCTACTTCGGAGAATCGTGCATGGACATACATATACCAGCATTTTATTTTTCTCAGGGCCTGAGAAAAATAAATCCCATAGAAAGCTACACACAGATTTGCCTGTTATAAGAGATATTGACAGTACGAATGAGTCTGCGTTTGAGCACAAGATTTTCACAGCAGATTCCTTGCATAGTTTGCTTGATTCTAGAATAGTTGCAGACTAAATTATGCTATTTATCTGTAAGAGTTAAAATCAAGCTTCCCATTTTTACTTTACTTAAATAATTCATTCCATTATTATCTTACCAAAATAAAACTTCATAATTACAAATTGCAAATTTTACATAATTGCAAATTTAATTTGATTAAAGATTAATTAATAATTACAAATTACAAAAAAAAATTATCAAATTTTTCGTTGGTACAGCGTCTCCGACTGAGAGAGTCTTCCAGAAAGTTGTTGAGCCGAGTCTTGGCAGTTTCCGTGCCATCCCCCATGCCAGTCACTGCGGAGTCCGCTACCATCCTTCCCTGGTGTCACCAAGTGCGCCTTCTGTGGTCCAGAGCAGGGCAGCCACGGAGCCCGAGGCAAGCACCCTTCCCAAGATACAACTCAAGACGAGAATGACCAGAAGTGCTGTGGGAATTGGAGAGGGAGAACTGGTACCAGTGGTGGGTTATCAAATGTGTAATATTGAATGATATTTTCTGTTTATTATGAGATTTTACTCTTAAACCCGGTGTCATAATGAGATAATCATTTTTTTTGGGGGGGGGGTCAGAACGAATGGAGGCTAAATTCATGTAGGGGTCAAAAAACAAAAGTTTATCCATATGAGCATCTCTACATACCATAATCAAATTTCTTTTTTTGGGGGGGGGCTCAATCACACCCGTAAATTACCCCCCCCTCCTTATCTGATACCAGTGCTTAAACCTGATAATTTGAGGCTGTTCATAACTTTTTGCCTGAGATTTTTCCATCTGTTATGAATTTGTTTGTTTGTTTATCAGCTAGAATTGATCTTTTTTTTCATTTACTTGTAATGATAGCCTTGATTGCAGATTATTTCTTTCTTTTCTTTTTTTTATTGTTTGATGTACATGTATGCCTTAATGACATGTTGTCCTTGTAGCACCTACATGTATGTGAAAACAAGATATTTGTAAAGATCTGACATTTATTTTTTAAGCTAAGCAATATTGTTTATGAGAAAATTGTTTTTTTTTCTTTGCCCAGTGGACCATTTACCATATCTTGTCATAAATCTTAAGACAAATTCTGTAATTTTGTGACATGGACAACTTGCTAAATGTATATAATGCCAACAATTTATAAATGCAAACCTCCTTTTATTTGCTGAAATTCTTAATTGCGGTAATTTACCACACTAACTTTCAAACAATTTATCAAATTATTAACATGATTTATACACGTACATGTATACCACTATAATTAAACTTTTTTTGTAATTGGAAATTATTTTCATTTGTTGATGCTGAAAATGTGTGATGGTCAATGAGGCATCTTAGAGTTCTGCATGTAAATCAGCACTAGGATGGTGGATGTGTGGTCAGAGAGTATATTCTACTACTAAAACAACAGCAATTTTATGACAGTAAAAATGTGAAATACAGTTACGAAACTACAACAAGAAGTAAAGTTTATGTTCTTATCTTGACTACCGGTAGTTGAATGCTATATTACATACCTGCCAACCATCCCGATTTTTCCAGGGCAGTTCTGGTCTTTTTACAGTAACTAGGCGGTGCATTCAACAACAAAAACATAGATAGAAATAAGAATAGATCATGAATGACCAAATTAAATGAAACTACTGAACCAAGTGCATTGGTTACTACAGTGATTTTGATGCAACGCCCAAATTGTAATGCAAATGCCTTGTTTACATTCACTGGTGAGTGCCGAACGAAAGGTTTGTTTCATTCTTCCTTTTTCTCATAAGAAAACTTTTGGTTCAGTTGTTTCAAATATTTTTTTCTCATTTGCACTCTAATCTCATTTTTTTTATTATGTAAACTTTTTATTGTTTACTGTACCGCCTAATAACTGTAATAAGACCAGAACTGCCTTGGAAAAATCGGGACGGTTGGCAGGTATGAAATTACTGTGTAGAGCTGTAGGGCTACTTAGCCATGTAACTTGGAGCATTACCTATGTACAGCATAATTGGTCATAATTCTACGGGGTAGAAAGGAATATGACATGTCACTCTCCATTTCAGAGGGTCCTACTGTATATTGTACAGAGAAAAAATACTTTGGAGCTAAGGACGATTTTGGCCCTGAAATGGCAAAAAAGCCTCGATACAATTGCCGTAGGGTTCAGTAAAAAGAGTGTACCTGGAATGCCCTGAAGTGGAAAGAGTAGCCACCCTAAAGAAAATTATACTCTTTTTCCCTGGTAGTGTCAGGTGTTCAAGTAATGTAATACTCGTGCACACAATATCTTTGACTGGGTTCTATGGAGAATGGGACCTATGTAATACAAGTTAACTTTTAATATAAGTTCCACCACTTTTGTTATGTTAATGATAATTATTTTAACTATGAAGTATTATATTGTATATTCTGCTGATAATGAACAATATGAAAAATGAAATTAATGTATTTCTATGATAATGTCAATGTGTATGAATTTGTTCATTTATGTATTGTTTTACATGAATTTCTTGATGCAAAAGTGGATAAAATGAATTCAAATCAAATCAAATATGTGTTATTTTGAAGTCAAATAATCTCCAAAGGGTTAAAAGAAATGACTAGATGTAATAATCCAACTTTAACTCACTGCAAACTTTAGGAAAATGTTGGAAAAAATTGGGGTGTTTCCACTTATGTTGTTGACTTAGATTTACCTTTTCATCCTCACAGATTCTGTATAACAAACACGTAACAAATACCATAGAGTAGATGTTTGATGTGTGTTATTTATAGGAGCTCAGCGATTTACAATAAAGAAAAACACAAATGGTAACATGGTGGGAGATATCAAGTGTTTTACAAACACCAAGCTAGACAAAACTGGAGCATTGCTTTGTGCATCGGTTTTAGCAGCAAACAGAAAAACACAACTTTAGCTGAAGCACAATGGAAGATGTGTACACTCTTCTTCAAATACGAGAGTCACTGTATTTGTTTAAACATATCAAGTTGGAAAAAGGGAACAAGGTAGCAAATATCTAACAAAAAGAAGAGCTGATTAAAAAAAGACACTGTTTGAACAAGATGGTGTTTGATGGGTAACAACAGAAAAAAGAACAGAAAGTGCATTTCGATATTTTCATCATTGACTTTAAAATTACGTTTTGTAAATGAAATGAACTTTAATTTTGAATGGAAGTTGTAGACACATTCTTAGTGTGTGAAGGGACATTCAAATAATAAGGTTACAGAAATAGACTGGGAAGTATTTTAATCATTTAGATTTGAGAACCAAAATTGTCCATGTGTTTGAAAAAGGAGGCAATTTGTATTATACAGTTCTCGACTCTTTGAAAGTAGTACACACAGTACTTTATATGTAAGGATGTGCATACTAATAGAGATTTCCAGACAAGCCATAAAACTTCCTAGAAGGCTATTTCTATTTAAACAAACCAGAGTAGATCAATTGGAAGTCAGTGAAGTGAGCGACTATTGAGATCAATTTGTACATACATGTATCACTACCTCGGTATTTGGTTTTATTATACCATGCACTCATTGTTCAGTGGGTATAGAATATTGTCAGTATTCAGAGTACCTTGGTTACATTCTGTCATGGTATAATGCAGCGCAGAATGACAGAATGTAACCAGGCAAGAGGGCATTATTTCAAGATCTTTAGAATTCGGTGACAGTGTTTGTAATGTACACTTTGCAAGCTATTTAAAGACACTATATAACAGTGTGGAAGCCTTATTTAAAAAATTGTCAAACCTTGCTTTCTGACATATCTGGTAGTGTTTGGTTGGACAAATAAACACCTAAACACAAAAGTTTGGACAGTTAGCTGTCACTAGTACAATATGTGCAGATTCAAATTGGCAGCATTAATTTCCTATCGGGCGATAGGAAATTCTGCACAGCAGTCTATGGGGGAAAGCTGGAATGTCTCTCAATGATTTTTACTTTTTTAAAGCACTTACTGATCGTTTTAAGTGCAATTTTTCAGGGCTTCATTTTTAGACCGTACGTATCAGAGACACTGTAGCATGGGAATCATGCAGCTCAGATTTTTTTAAACTGAAAACACTGTTATACAGTGCCTTTAATGTTCAGAGTAGCTGGTAGAGGATTGGGATTTGTGGTGTTGGACTTCTTTTGCAGTAGTATTTTGTCAGGTTTCCTAGAGGACCTCTCTCTGAACAGATGATGATCCGACAGATGATGTTTGGGTTATATTTGGCAGGTAAAAAAAAAATTGGTGGCAAAAATGGTTTTGATCGTAGTTGGCTTGGCCCCTGCCCATATCCCGCTTGTCGGATGATGTTTGCCTTGTAATTGGTAGCATGTAGGTAAATGTTTTGGTGGCAAAATTTTCCCTACAGATTTTTCACCCCTCATAAGATTTTACGCTGGTGTTGCCCCTGCATGAAACATGGGGTGCTGCTCACATGTGACGTCACAGAATTAAAACTGTAAAAAACAATAACTCTTATTCTTTGGTAGATTTTTTTTCCAACCTTCATTATTGTTTTCTCTCACTTTTTCTGCTTATTAAAACTAACTTGAAGTATTAGGGACAGTGATTTTCCACGATAACGGAAACGGACGGAATTTCCGGAAATCACAACATTGAAGCGGAAAATGAGTTTTCAAACGGAAAATCACGAAAACCTTTTTTTCTCAATTTTACTTTTTGAAAGGAAAAACATGAAACTCAGAACAAAAATTAGAAAAAGTTGACACAGAACAGTGAGAAAATATTTGTTTCAAGTTTCATGTTCAAACGGAATTGTCACTTTTTTTTCATACATACAAAGTCTATGGTAAAACGGAATTTCCATTTTTCAGACAAGTTGAAACGGAATTCCAGAGTTTTGGAAACGGAAAAGGCCTTTTCATGAAACGGAAAATCACTGTCCCTAAGTATTGTAAGGATGACCTTTCCCGTTAATATTTAGTGTATGACTGGTCATACATGTAATTGAATGGAACGTAATATTTAATTTCTTGTGTATCTCTCCAGCAGAAAAATTAGTCTGAAAAAGTGGTCATGGTGATTTCCACAAAACAATTAGCTTCGATGCATAATTGCATGGGTTTTTTCAAACACAAATGCATGTAACTTGACAAGTTACGTGTTTTTCAATAGAGTGTCTCTTTTTTCAGATCAATACTAGATAATGGTATTGGTCAACCATGTCATGTCTGATCTCCCTTTGCATAGAGTTGAATCATTTGACATGCAAATCAACATGAATTCCAATAGCTGTTGTACTTTATATGCACACATGATTGTGTGCATTCACGTATTGATCCAAGAATACATTGTAAACAGTTACAGTTGCTTCATGACCTTGTCTTGTTGGTAATTGATAATGAGATAATAATGTTTTGTTTTCAAGGAAAAAAATGAAGTCTAGGAAGTTACCAAAAAACAAAACAAATAACTTTATCCAATCTACACTAGTAAACTACATGTAAATTAAAACTAAACTGCTCAAACTGAAACTATACTAAACTGTAATAAACTATGTACTAAAATATACTTAACTATATGAAACTATAGTACTATACTATACTAGTATTACTACACTAAACTAAAACAAACTACATACAAAAAAAACCATAAGGTCACGTCCAAACTCCAAAGGTGATATTCTATCAGCAAAAGAAGAAAAAAAAACTGAGGGAAGGGGGAGGGCCTGAGGTCGAAGACCACCATTTCTCGCTTTTGCATGGATGAGATAATTTGAAGAAGGCCAGAGTTTTTGTACTCATTTCTTTACTCAGTGCAGGGGATATTGTTGGATTATTGTTAAGTTAAGTACTGTATTACTTAAATAAAGTTTTATTTGGGAATGGGAAAGAATATCTACACAAGCTTGTCACAAAATGGGGCTCAATATATGAGTGTAAATCTTTCATAGTGAAAGTACCCTATGTCAAATTGCATTTCGGCTTGATTACAAAGAGAAACTTTTTGTTTCATGACTAGTAGGATATTCGTATTTATCTTAGAAATCAGTGTAAAAGCATATAGATCTAGCCTGTTGTACAGGCCGTATTCATTTTTTTTCTCCTTACGCAATCAAACCAGTATGTCTGGTAATAAGACTAGATCTAGGCACTGGGAACTTGCTGCCTCGCGTGCTGCACTCGGTCTGGGCCCTTCGGGCCCAGGCGGCAGCGAGTAGGGTCTGAGAATCAGACTAATATAGAACCAACAGATCCATACAGCAGGGCTTCACATTAGCCTTTTTAGCTGGTTGCCCGATCGGGCAAGAAAACTCCTTGTTTTCATTCATTTACTTGCCCAAACAAAATTTATACTTGCCCAATTGAACAAAGTGTGTAATAATTGCATTACTTTAGAGACAATACCCTGTTGATAAGGTGTTTTTACAAATTCTACTTCATTGGAATGTACACAAAATTAAAACTAAATTGAAAAACACAAGTCTTCATTACTTTTTTTGATTTCAGAGGTGAAAATTGTTACTTGCCCATGTGGGCAATTAAAATCAATTTCATAGATTTTCACTTGCCCAGAAGCGATATTTACTTGCCCCGGGCAAGCGGGCAAGTGCTAGTGTCGAGCCCTGCAGACAGGGAACAATGTAAAAATACTATCTCCTGACGATATTGTATAATTTGTTAAAATAATCTGCGAGGCTGTACCTCATTAAAAATTTTGGATCCCAATATTTCTTTTAACTCATGTGCCGAAGTCGCAGATCTGCACCAAATGATACACATAAAGTCTATAGAGGTTTAAGTCCTATTCCTCCGGCATGTTACGAGTTAAATGAATTTGATATGGAAGGGTCTTGGATCATGTAATTGTCACATCAGTCAATAGATCATAAAAACATAAAGAAAAACATGAAGAGAGAAAACAAAATTCATTTACACTGTGAACCTACATGTATACTCACTGCCTGTAAGAAATATGACTCCAAAGTACAGTACAAGTAAACTAAATTTAATCAAGTACATGTATTCATGAGCAATCTTTATTAGGTAGTGAGTGTAAATGTGTGTGTGTGTGTATGTGTGTGTATGTGTGTGTGTGTGTGTGTGTGTGTGTTTGCATACATGTTTGTACATGTATGTATGTGTACACACATGTTGGTCTGTGCACATATAGAGTGGAGCCTACTTCAATTTAATGAAAGGACTTCGGCGGGCTGCGTGGAGTGTTGGTCATGGGTAAAGAAGCTAGCTCATCTTCAATGGTGCTCTAGTCTTAAGTAGACAAGATGTATTGATCCCTACCGGCCTGTTTGCATTGTCCTCTGACAATGGCCTGTTACTATGGAATGGCTTTCAGATGTCCCTTTGTACGGGGAGTGTTGTTTTGCATGCTGTTTGACTTGGGTGTCTGCCTGTGAAACCCAAAACATATAGCGATGAGACTACAATCTACTTAACGGGATATATTTAGGAAGCGACTGTGAAAGTGGTTGAAAGGATCCCTAGCTGAGATCTGTCTCAATATTTTGAGTTTGTTGTGATGAAACAATTAACTGGATTAAATCAAGATCAATCGTTTGTGCGAACTCAGATGAACGGATTAGTGAGTGACAGCTGTCATACTACCTGTGCTATCCTGGGATTCACACTTATACTCCATGGATATTTTTTTTAAAGAATTAGTTGGAAGTGTCACCTTTAATAAGTGCTACGTGCTTATGAGCAAATTGTTATGAAATGTAAAAGTTTGAAGTGTTACAGCGATATGCCCTAAAAGAAACGTGAGCAGAAAATTAACTTGCTTGTCAGACAGCAAGTCAAGCAGCGACGATGCACATTCTTGTGTCCCTATCCAAGAAGTGCGACCAGCTTCATTTACGTCACAAGATACTCGGAGCTATTTCAAGGAACATGTAACCCTCTCAGGACGATTGAATCCAAACTCCATAGTCTTTAAATGTGGCATGTTATAATGTGGTAATAAAAGGATTAACTGGTTGCAGTATCATTGACTGGGCTATTGATTTCTCAAAGATGGACTCACCAGGTAATTGGACAGAGGAGTCTGCAATCAAAGGCTGCTTTGAACTTGAACGAGTGAAGCGTGGAAGCCTCGTGAATGGATCTCTTGTCTTGTTTGTCACTCTCATTGTGTGGTTAACCTCTTTGCTTCACTCCAGTAATAAAGGAATTAGCTCCAATTAAGTTGGAGGAATTATGGATGATAGGCTCTGACTTGAAATCGAGATGAAAACTGAAAAGTCACCTATAGTTACAAGAAATATACCTTCTCTAAAATTTACTTAACATTATCACTCTACAGTGCATGGCAACATATTTATATCTTGAAAGCGACCTTTACAAGATGGAATTTCACAATAATCCAACACTCAGTTCTAAGTCAATTTTGGTAATGGATTGTTTTCATAAATGAAGAAAGCTAATTCTCACCAGCTGAGTTTACATGTAGATGTGATTAATTTAACTCTTAACGTGCCAACGAAATTACAGCTCTATGGACATTGTATAGTGTGGTGCATATTACAGTGACTTCAGCACGTCAAGAGTTAAAGATGAAGGACATAAGCGATCAGTGTACCCTGCCCGACGTTAACGCTAGCAGTAGCGTGGTCCAAACCAGAAGAGCAAAATCGGCCGATGTCTATCGATCGCGGCATCGAGCCCAGTCGGCCAGGAGTACGCAGAGCGCCGTAGAGACGGGGCGACCGCAGTCGTCCAATGCGGCCACCAGGGCTGCCAATCTCCGCAGGTTGAAGATACTGATGGCCAATCAGTGTTCTGGGGGGAATTTCAAAAGTGGTGCTGTAATGTCAACACAGGTGTGTGCTGGTGTGTTTGGTGGGCATGCCAAGGGTAGTGGGGCAGCATTCGCAGCAAAGATATAAAGTGGTACTGTTTCTTACATGTATTTGATAGTGATGATATTCACTATGTTGTCAGCCTTAAATAGTGCGTAGATTTTGAAGTGACTATTGTTAAAATTCTTTCTTTGTCTACGTATAGAACATTCTGAATTAGAGCTGTCCCAAAATTATTTAGACATATTCAGCACCTTATTCTTATTCTCAAGAATATGCCATTTATGTGTTACACATTTAGCAGACTGTGAAATATATATTTTTTATTGTTTATCCCATCTCCATATTTCTCATAGTAATACACGTTTGGTTTTTGGTACATGTATGGAGTTTTTAATCTGGTTGTTTCCTGAACGTTTGAATTCTTGCGGCTTGAAGAAGATGAAATCTTCTTTAGTGGGCTACATTTTTGATAACGGAATGGTTAATTGATATTATTGTCACTACTTTGTATAAAGTTAATACCGTACATGTATGTTATTTGCATAATTTTTGCTGTATACCCTCATCAAGTAAATTTATAGAAACAGCAAACTCTAGAATAATAACATCAAATACTTGTGATCTGTCTATTTTAATGATTCAGAAAAGAATGACCCATCTGGAGTTGAAACTATAACCCACTGCTTTTCGGGCAGACTACCACCAGGCTATGTTGGGTGACAGCAATGCATCATACATTGTGTTTATTTCTCTTTTATGTTTATGTAAGTCAGGATATTCTGTTATGATCCTCCTAAATGGGATACTGATGCAATGTCAAAATGTGAGATTTTTGTTTCCTCTTTTATCTCTGTACTGCAGTATATACCATGCAAGGAAGATACCACTAATCTTCAGCGATCCGCAACTCCAAACTCCTTTAGGTAAGTTAATGCCATTAACCAAACTGGAGCTGAAATTGATCCTGTATGTGTGTTGTGAAACAATTTTAATATCTGCCAAGTGTATGCTAGACAAAGGTTTGTTGGTATACACAAGGAGCTCAATTTTCTTGGTGTACAGTATTCAGATCATATTATAAAGCATACTGTTAAAACACAAATCTTTTAGGCCACGAAGTTGAAATTTCCTTTGTATTTTAGTGTTTTTGCAACCCTGAAAACTAAATTGCAAAAGTTCTATCAAACTAGAGTTTTGTATCACAACTTCACAAGAGTCTACGGTACTATGCATAAGCCTAGAATTCTGTCAAGTATCATGCATACATTTCTGAGTGTAACTTGTGAATCCCAATGTAATCACTTGAGCTCATCCTAATCGTACAGAAATTGTATTGATTGAACAATTGTAGCACTTGAACTAAGTGCTCATTGCAGTATTTACCTTATCATGATGCGACTCACTTAGATATAGCTCACTTCTAAGTACTGATTTACTCTTTATCACATGAATATTGCAGTTAGCTTGGGGATAAAAAGGGGTATTCCCTGTTTTGATAAATTCAACTGAATATTTTCTGGTACTTTCTGTATCAAATTGTACCAACTCAGAAACTGGTAATAAAATCACATAGTTATCAGTGTGTAGATCTGTCAATCATGTTAAGTCAAGTGCATAAGTCAACTTGTACATGTTTTAAGCAAACAAAATGAAGACACTTAGAGATAACTGATAGGTATATCCTGGATCAGAATCCAGTGATTGATATCTAATCATCAAGTCTTGTGTACTAACATGTACATGTGATCAGGGTCCCTTAACTCATTGGGAACTAAGAATGATATACAGGGTGGCCCAGAAAGAATGCTACGAGTATGATCGCTACTTTCTTCACCATTATCAGCAAAATGTCATTAACTTTTATTTCGTTGGTTAGAACATTCTTTTTCCAATAAAATGATACCAGGATCATTGATTTTGAGTAAGGCGTTTTGATTGTAGGGCCATTTGTGGGAAGCAATGCAATTTCCCAAATTTGCCAATTTTTCAACAGCGGCGGTCATTGGAACGCCGAGATATTCTGGCGTCTCAGCTTGCCATACCGGACAAACCGCGATGACAATGGAGCCATAACTCGTCTTCCTTATGAAAGCGAGGGCATTCCAGCCCTTTGTCATCGCGGTTTGTCCGGTATGGCAAACTGAGATGCCAGAATATCTTGACGTTCCGATGACCGCCGCTGTTGAAAAATTGGCAAATTTGGGAAATTGCATTGCCTCCGAAAAATGGCCCTAGAATCAAAACGCCTTACTCAAAATCAATGATCTTGGTATCACTTTATTAGAAAAAGAATGTTCTAACCAACGAAATAAAAATTAATGATATTTTTGCCGATAATGGTGAAGAAATTAGCGATCATACTCGTAGCATTCTTTCTGGGCCACCCTGTATATCTGGCTGGGGTCTATGGAGAATATGTGTTATGTTAAAATTGGATCATCTCCAACCAGTTAACACTGACATTGGGTCACAAAAACTGTGATTAGTTTGTTTGTTATTCATATCAGAAGAAACCCTTTATTCTTTGAATGTGGTTGGGTAAATACGGTCTAACTTGAATGTCTCGAATTACAGTTGTGATTACAAAAGTTTGTTGCATTAAATCCACATTTATGGTATTCGTATGTATGTATTTTAATAGCTTTAAAATTTGGCAAAACATACACCAGTGTCGTACAAAATGCAAATCATAACTTTAATAGTTTTTAGTTTTTACCAAGAAACATGACTTTTATTTCATTTCAGCGTAGTATGTGAGTTATGTAGAGATCAATTGCATACTGATATTAGCACAATGATTCTTCAGCTGACTTTTCTTCCATACCTCTTGACTGACTATCACAATGTCAAATCTGCTTGCATAGAATGTAGATAGATCTAGCTATCATTAGTTACAATGCAGTTTGTCCTCAAATTTAACATTGAATACAATGCTGATTCTGCTTGGAATGTAGATAGATTCATACGGCAATAAAAATCATACTCGTACGCTTATATCCTTCACTCTTAAGTTTAAATTGATCATTTCTGCGCCGAGAATGAGACATTAGATCTCATCATTGATTACCTCACATATCAACAATTCGCTTCCTTTTGTATACCAAGGCTGTTCTTTCATTTACAGTACCATGGAGCTATCTAAGTCATTGTTGTAATATGTGTCACTGATCGCAGAAACGTGCACTGTCGTGATGTATGGAATCTTGCAATGCTAACCTTATTGGTCATTGTTATACATCGTGTCTCTACAACCTATCTAGAGCACAGTTATACTATCAACTCCATCTATTATATTGATATCAAATTCAATCCCAATCTGACTCCTGATTTCCAGAGAATTCTTTGTTTCATAACACCATCCCAAAATTACATTAAATCAAATTGATCAATAGACAGTTGTACAAGCACGATCGGGGCTCATTGCAAAATGCCAAAATTTACCTACTTAGTTTTACAATGAGTATTTTGTTAAGAAACATTGTTATAATGGGTTAATGCGTAAAACATAATCAAGCAGTATGTAGATACAAGAGTACACCACAAATATACTATTTATCACGAATTCACTTTAGGAAGTATCTATAGGTTCTAACAATCTAACTATTACAATAATAATCAACCTTTATCCAGTTTATGAGTGTGCAACCCGCCACCTCTCAAAAAAAAAAATCTACATACATGTGGATATATATATGTGTGAAGCTGCGCACCATGTGCTGGCAACATTTTTGTAAAATTTATATTTTATTTTTGTTTTGTTTTATTTTGTGTTGTGTTTTGTGATTTTGTTTGTTTTTCCAGTCGCACTGGCTTTGGGCAACTGTCTTTGTTGTCTCACTGGGATGCCACCTTCCTCTATTATATTTTATCGAGTTACACTATATGCTAAAGTTCACAGAGAAACACATACAATTATAGAGAGCACATGTTCACCTGTCTTTATTAGTATCATTAAGGCTTAACGCTGACTTATGCATAATCATTATTATAGAAGGCGTGACATCATAATGCACTTGTTCTTTTTAGAATGATACAAGTATGCAAATCGTTTGTCAATGACATAAATTACAACAATGGTATATTTTTTATTCACACACAGATTCATGCTACTCTGATTCACCTTAATACATTTAAGTTAGACTGAGAGGTATCTTTACCAATCCATTCAAGAACATAGCATAAAAGAAGAAAACGTAAGATTATTATACATAATAAGATTACTAGTTGTTTTGATATTTGATTTGCAGTTGTGAGCAAGAGCAAGGGACAAAAAATACAGAACAGGGGCTGAGGCGATTTAGAGCCCCCGAAATGGCCCAAAAGAGCCCCCGAATGTGTAAAAGGCCGCCCGAGAAATTACCATTAGGGGTCAATAGCAAAAGAATATCTGGAAAGCACTGAAACGGCGAAAAGTCAGCCCCCCGAAAAGACAAATTGTATTTTTTTCGCACTGGAAACAAGAGTCAAATGCAAAGATGTCTTAAAATATTTACTCTAACTGAAATAGGGTTGTCAGTAACATGTTAATAAAAATATTGTTTTTGTATGAGCATCGCATTTTCTTTCAAGAAATTATTTTTCCACTTAGCATTTCATATTTCAAATCGTTAAGTTATATGGCAGCCATAATAATCTCATTAATTGTATGATGAAGCATATAGTTATATTTCGCAGGGACATATTCTCAAATTAGCAAACATGATTTCTATCTTTTAGTTTTAACTTTCTGCCCTTGTGATATCATAGATGTATTGTCTAAACTTGTGTAGCAATCTCATCTCTCTTCAGCTCAACCACCTAGACTGAAACAGGTTCCGCCGGCCGCCAGTCAAAAGTCAGGAGTCTTGGACGTTCCACTTCCCCTAAGAGGGATGAAAAACATCTCCATTAGTGGTGATCGTTATCGTTGGTTCAACGCCCTATCCCAACCAGCTAAAACCCAGGTAAGGACAAAAACTGATAACAAATTTCACAGTAGTTGCTGCCATTGTATAAATTATTGTTAGTAGAAATAGCAAGAGTATAGTAGTAATAGTAGTAGTAGTAGTAGTAGTAGTAGATAGTAAGTAGTAGTAGTATAAGTAGTAGTAGTAGTAGTAGTTAGTAGTAGTAGAAGTAGTAGTAGTAGTAGATGTAGTAAGATAGAAAGAGGAGGAGTATTGGTGTGGTAATGTAGTAGAAGTAGCAGTAGAAGAAGTAGCTCGTAATCATTTGTAGAAAGTAGTATAAGTAAGAAGTAGAAATATAAATATAAGTGGCAGGGTTGGCAATTTAAATCAGTGGTGATTTTAAATCATGATTTTTTTTTTGTGAAAAAATCAGTGATTTAAATCAATAATCATTTATTGATTTAAATCAGCGATTTAAATGCATGATTAT
>JZLH01S0113284.1:13906-36245 GCA_001188425.1 Eucidaris tribuloides | reverse complement strand
AAAATACTTTAAATTAAAGGGGTTGGGGGTAGCTCTATGTAAGTAGAACCACTTTTGAAGATCAAAAATAAGAATGGGGGGGGGGGGTTCTTCACAAAGAAGTGTCACCAGTGACATAATTACAAATATCCCAACATTCTGAATTGGAGGAAAGAATCTGAATTTTGACCATTCCCAGCTCTTCTTGTTCTGATATGATTTTCCTATTTTTCTGGATAATGTCACTATACACTCCTGTGGGAAATGCTGTCTCTTTCCAATTTTTGGGCAAACTTATCCCAATTTTTCAGTCAGTAAGGTTGGGAAGTCTGAATATATCATATCTGTTTCTTGATATTTTTTCTGTAAAAATTGAGGGGGCAGCAATGCAATGCCTATTTTGGTGAAGGTGTTATATTAGTAAACTTAATATGAATAATTCATTACAATGTACTACCTAATGAATTATTCATATTTTCAAGGTACAAAAAGCTTCTTGACTGTTTAACCCAAAAGTGCCCCGTTAGTATTGTATCCCGATATCTCCCAATGCCGTGTAATCTTGCCTTGGGCACCCAGTAATGGGGGTGCATGATTGTTCATCGAGTACTGTATCCGCTGGATATTTTCTGCAGTGGTTTATTTGTTCTGAATTTTGCAACAAAACTTCTACAAATATTTTCATTTCCTGATATACTTGTGCAAACTGACTGAAAATGTAATGAAATCATGAAAATGAACTCTTGCGAATTCCCTTTCTTGAGGCAAAATTGTGGAAATATATGTGATATGGCATACACAGCATCTGTTGCTATCCGAGTCTCTTTACACTATCAGTTGATTGTAATTGAGTGTGTGAGTCACTGAGGACTTCTCAAAACACTACTTCATCTTTGGAATTCTTCTTCTATCAGTGAAAATTAAAGATTGTGTCATTGATTTGCACGTCAAAATGCATCTAAATGAATGAAATCAGCTGAATTCATATCCAAAGTGAAGATTACTATAAATAAACACCTCTCATAGAGACTTGGGGTAAAATATTGAGTTTTGGTGAAAATCTGGACGGTTAAACTTCATCCTGTTTCAAATGGCTCTGCACGGGCTGTTCCAAAATTGTGCGATCTACCGTTAGCCGAAGGTCACGTGGAGTTTAGCTGTTTAACCAATCAGTGCGCTCCGCTGGTCTTGCGAAGGTACACATAACCGCGATTCGTAATTTGAGCAAATTTAAACTTACGGAAAGAACAAGATTCTAGTAACATGTCGTTATTAGTTTTTCTCATAAAACAACAAATTCATGACGTATGGATCTCAAACTTTCAACACACCATTTGTAAGTACTAAACTACCGTTTGGTATTGATAATGAAGGGAAGTAAATGACTTGAACATCCCTGACACAATCTTTAAATTTTATCTTGTCATTTTTCTTCATTTACAGTGGTCGTTCCAGTGCTAGAAGTAGACTCAGCCTTGCTGAATCCAGCCTTATTTCAGAATCAGTTGGCCAGGTAAGAAAAACAATTGACTTAATTTTTTTTTACTGTGAATATTTGAGCAAATTACATTGTAGTAGAGCCCTCAAACAATCCGTTTATTGGTAGTGGGTATCAAAAGTTGTAGTAATGTGTTCTCTGTTGGAAGTGAGTGATGCATACAGTAAACAGCGTATTGTAGTGATAGACCAAACCTGTTGTGAATTAAAGGAAGAAGGCAGCAGCAACTAACAGGCATAAGTTAAGAATAAAATGACATTGTGAGTATTGTGAGAATTATGGTACATGGTGACAAAAACAGCCTAAATAAGGGGTACTGTGTGATACTCACCCTCATCAAGGCCCTATAAATTAATTAATTTGTGTTTAGTTTACGTCTTTGTAAGTTTTGCCCTAAGACAAAACCTGCAGAAACAGCTATAAGGGGAGGAGCTTATCAATTCAAACAGTGCATACATTACCACGGTGCGGCTAACACACGTCGCGTGGCATGCATTGGTCACGCATGGTGAGCTCCCTGCAGTGCACGTGCAATCTGATTGGTTGACAAGAACTCAAATATTTTCTTAACCTATGCCTGTTAGTTGCTGGCGCCTTCTCCCTTTAATATGTAAATGTTGATCTCCCACCAGATATTTATGTTTTGTGCAAAAGTTCAAGTATTTACAATATAAGTTTTGTTGAGTTGGGCAGATTTTGAACATTGTCATGCAGTTTAAAAATATACTTGTGATTTGAATATAAATTCAACATCAGTAAGAAAATATACCGCCTTTGCGAGCGAGCTAATGATAACTGAACTTAACAAAATAATCACATTGTATACGACATAAAAATTAAATGATTAAGAATATATGTAGTGTATAGAGGCTATTACAGTGATGTTTTATTTGTAAACATGGCATATCATCAACTTTTCATCATCATCATCATCACTATCATCATCATCATCATCATCATCATCACCACTATCATCTTTATCATCTCGGTCATAAATTTTATTATTATTGTTTGCATGCTGAACTATGACAGCTTGTACCTACAGGGGGTAAACATCCATCAGAAAAAAAAAGATTCTTGTCTAATGTTTAAAAGAAAAGAAGACAATGCATTCCTTATTGCTGAAAACATTTCCATCTGCATTATTTTTTATTTGTCTAGTGTAAGATGTATTACATATTATATGAGAAAGTAAAAATGACTTTACTTCAATACATGTAACAGCCTTCACAATTCACTATGTAGTAACTGATCTCCTGTGTTTAATAAATGATATTATGACCCCCTCCCCTCAGGGTATCGCTGCACCTCATGGCTCGGAGCGCCAAACCCCCCTCTCAAGGGCTGACACAGTAGACCTCAGCATCCAGGGGAATGGGGTCAAAGGTCACAGCACGTCCAGCCAGGAAGATCCAGAAGGAGGGGCCGGCCCAGACGGTGATCGCAGCAGGAGAACATCCGGTGCAGGGTGTCAAGACAAAGGTGATGATGAAGAACATATCTTACAAGTCGAGGTTAAAGGCAGGGAAACTCATTTGCACTTCTCCCACAGTACAGCAAAGCATCACTCATGCCCTTAGGCCATTTATGAATTACATATCTGTGAAATCTGAATATCAGAAATAACCTAGAATTTGAAAAAGTGTAAAAAAATAATTGCTGTTCAGTGAGTGTTCTGTGCTAGAAATTTTTGTTTGTAGGAGACAATAATTCAAATCAAAGTCTAATGGTCACAATAATTCCACTAAAACTGAGTTTCTAGCTTCTATACTGTGCTAAAGGCTCTAAGGTGGTGTATTCTTCTACGTACCCGTGTATTTAGAAGATGTTAATGTTTAACATGCAAAAGAGTTGCCCTGCCTTTAAAGGCAGTGTATAGTTTTGGTATATGATGTACCTCGCAGTACCTCAGGATACCACAGAGCCGTGGAGATACAGAGAATTTGGCCAACTTGATTTCAAAAAGGTAGTAGAAATGGCGCATGTTTCTCGTGATGGCACAATAACAATGAGGCTTCAAGAAAGAGTCCATTGTTTAACTGTCATCACATGACTTTATGCTCCATGTTGCAAACTACTTGAAACCAGGGCCCTGTTTCATAAAAGTTGACATCATATCAACTTGCCATTTTACTGCAATTTTTGTAAAAATCCAAGGTTCTGATTGGCTATTAGGCACTGTTGCCGTGATAGTTGCTAATACAATGGCAAGTTGACATGATATTAACTTTTATGAAACAGGGCCCTGGTTGGCAAAACTCTTTATTAACGGTTCTGGGGTACCACATTGTGAGGCACTCTCTTGTGTCTATTAGCAGTACAGTTACATACATGTAGTAATGCTGCTGGTGTTGCATTGGTGTACACCATACTGACATAAACTGACAAAAAGTCTAGTGAAAATGACGTTGAAGTTGGGTATTTTTAAGGCCTTCACTTTTGTAAAAGACCACCTAACAAAACATTTGTGCATGATGGTGATGATGATGATGATTTCCTCTTCTTAAATTCTTATTGACAGATGGTGATGATGCAAAACAAGGTGATGATGGATCAGGAGGAGCACACACAGATAAAGGAGGCCAAGACGGGCCTGGCCAAAGTGGTCACGAAGATGAGGAGTCGGGCAAGAAGACACACCCACACAGGACAACGAATGATGGTAGCAATCAACAAGGAGGAGGAAATGATGCAAAGAACACTAAGGAGGATGGTGATGATAGTGAGAGTAACCATGGAAACAAAAATGGAGAAGAGCATGGTGGTGATGTCACTGGTGTTACGGATGGTGATGGCGATGAACAGGGGGAGAGACATGAAGATACAAGTGGTATCACTCAGAACATTGATGAGGACTCGGCTCCATCTGCCAGTGGCACTAATGGTCAGAATTGTGCAGAGGATAGTGGTACCGCTGTTGCTGCTATTAATAACACTGGTGGTGCACTGGCTGATACTGGAGGTGCCACCGATGCTGGGGATGATGCTACTACTGGTGGTGGTGATGGTGATGATGGTGATGGAGAAGGTACCTTAGTAGATGGTGATGCTGATACAGGTGATACCACACAAGGAGCTGAAGGTGGTGATGATGATGGTGGTGATGAAGGTGAACAGGCTGAAGAAACTGAGGGAGGGAAACAAGATGTGAGTTGAATGATTATTTTTTCAGTGCTGTAAACTGGGTCACCAAACCATCTAAAAATTATTTTTGTAGTGTGCTTTTCAATGTTGAAAGACTCTTGTGCAAAATATTTTGTTGAATGGTCTTACACAACACCCAAAACTTTAAAATATCAACACCATTTTCACTTGACTTTTTGTCTGTATTATTGAGCACTAGTGCAACACCGCCACCAGTACACCGGTTGTACACAACTGTGCTTCTGACAGACACAAGAGTGTGGTACACAATGTGGTAACCCAGAGTATTGCCTGGTGCATCATGTAGGAATTGATCAACTGCATGAGCAATTACTTTGCGTGCAATGCTTAGAATAAGGGATGTGGTAGAATAAGTAGCATATGTCATACATGTATCACCAACGAAAACCTGATGTCAAAAGTGCAAACTCTTGTTAATTGCTATGCTTTGTTGCACAGTATCTGTACATGGATATATTAGTTCATACTTCCATATTAGAAAAACAAAAACAAAAAACTCTGAAGCTAAAGAGAGAACCTAAGAAATACTTTTCTTTTTTTCAGAATCATACAGTATTTCTCTCTCAGTTCGGTCTTACTCTGGTTGTTGAACATTTGCTCATTTTGCTAATATTGTACCTTCTTTATACCTTATTTATTGATTTTATTTTCATTTTCCCAGGATACAGAAAATGCAGAAACCTCTGACACTAATGAAAGACATGTAAAGAGGTAAGAAGACACACAATCACAGTTAACTTCTAATTGTCTTGCCTGAACGAAGTTCGGCAGAGACCTAGTAATCACTTTTCCTGTTAGTCTGTTAGTCTGTTAGTCTGTTGGTCTGTTACGAAAATGTTAAAGTTTTTGTTCAACTTGCTCTCATTTCTTTATTTCTGCTACAATTGTGTTCACACTTGGTACAAATGATCCTTGGGTAATACCACATTGTGTGTTGATGAGGATGATGAGGTCAAAGGTCATGCTAGGGTCAACAAGGTCAAATGATATGAGGCCATGTGCATCATTTTTCTTAAAGTTTTTGTTTAACTCTCGCTCATTTCCTTTCTTGTGCATCAATTTTGTTCACACTTGGTGCAAATGATCCTTGGGTAATACCACATGTGTTGATGAGAATGGTGAGGTCAAAGGTCATTTAGGGGTCAAACAGTCGAATGATATGGTAACATGCTCTCATTTCTTTAGTTTTGCATCAATTGTGTTCACACTTGGTACAAATGATCCTTGGGTAATACCACATGTGTGTTGATAAGGATGTTGTGGTCAAAGGTCATCTGGGGGTCAAAAGGTCAAATGATATGAGATTATGTTTAACTTGCTCTTATGTCTTTAATTGTGCATCAATTGTGTTCACACTTGGTACAAATGATCCTTAGGTAATACCACATGTGTGTTGATGGGGATGATGAGGTCAAAGGTCATCTAGGGGTCAAAAGGTCAAATGATTATTCTGCATCAATTTTCTTCAAACTGGGAACAAACGATCAGTGGGAAATACCACATGTTTTGTTGATGAGGATGGAGAGGTCAAAGGTCATCTAGTGGTCAAAAGGTCATATTGCATGTTTAATTGATCGCGAAATCAGGCGAGACTCGTGGTTCGCGAACCACCTTGTTTCTCATTATTATCACTTTGATATTTTGAATGCCTGTCCCGCTTTAAGCTTTAACACAGTGAGAGGAAACCTCAGGTAGTTTTGAAATGAAGGAAGTGAAAATTTCAGTTACACATTATCTATCTATAGTTTGATAATTATTTCATCACAAATTACTGTTTTCACCTGGCAGCCAAAATTTGATTCCCGACATGACTGCAATTGCAATGATTAAAATTACGGACTGCACACAAAAGATAAAAGAACAAAAGACATTGTGATTTGAATTTGAAATGCCAGTGCAAAGGCATGACCATGTATCTGAGTACACCTGTCAATATATGGCTGATGTTACTTTTGTCCTGAAATGTTCCACAATTAATGTTCTGCATTTTGATATATCTATTTACAGCATTGGACCGTCATTGAGTATTGACAAGACACCATTTGCCATGTCAAAACAAGAGTAAGTAACCACTTATGGATAAATACTGGTATAATGACAAGTAAAATAAGCTCATCTTGAGATTAATCTCTAAATACAATGAACTGTCACTTTGACTTTAAAAAAAAATCAAAACGATCAATTGTAGATTTTGATCAAATTAATATAAATGGAATCTGTTGTTATACATGTGTAGAGATATGTGAGTAATGATTTGAAGACATATGAAGTAAGACACTGGTGTACTAGGGGGTCCTTGGGGAACACTGGACCCCCCCCCCACCCCCAGGAATTCAAACATGGTGTAAAAATCTATTATGCGATTTCCATAATGTTTTGTCATATCTGTCCGTTCACCCGTTAGAGACTAAGTAGTAGTTATCTTGTGTTGGGGTCTATGGAAAATGCGTGTTATAGTGAAATCAAATTGTCTCCAATGGGTTAAACTTATTTATTCATTATACGTCTGACATCAGAAGCATAAAACTGAATAATTTTGATTGTATTGTTCATACAAAAACATTTTCTTTGTTATTATTCATTGTAAAATAAATTGTGTGTCTTAAATATTTTGCATTTTATCAGTGGATTTATGTTCAATCAAATAACGGTGAGTGCTTTGAACTAATGGATGGATGTCTGTGCTATGTCCGTCATCAGGAATAAAGAAAATACATATAATGGAAATTGAATTTGGGCATCTTTTGACAGTGTGTATCTTACTGAGTTCGGTGACCCCAAACTGGCTCAATTGAAAGAGATACTGCTATCTGCTGGAGAAGATGAAGATGATGAAGGTGATAGAAACGGAATGGATGCCGCAAAATATCAAATGAACACTCAGGACGGGGAAATCGAAGGCATGGAAAGAAGTCTGCTGAAGGTTGAGAGATTGACCAGAGACGTCGACGACGTCGGCCATCTCTCAGAATCCGACTACAACCCCGAGGAGTTCGAGAGTCGGGCAGACTCGCAGGAGGGCGCGGACGACACCGGAGTGTTCGCGAAGGCGAAGAGCGACGACGAGATTCGCAGGGCACAACAACTCAAGCGGGAGAAGCGGGAAGCCAAAGTTGCTGCCAACAAGGCACGTCTGAACGGGGAGGCGGAGGTCGAGGCTGCCAGACAGAAACGTGTTGCGAAGAAGGATTCTGAGCCTAAATTCAAGGTAAAGTGACCTTAAAGTGTGTAGGCATAGAAATGTTAAAATACTCCTGAGAACATTAGTAGAAATAATTTCATGAGATAACATATGCTACTTCCCTTTTAACGAGTTGACCTGGAACAAAGCATTGTCACCAAGTAAAAATGTAACTTGTCACTAGACAAAGCACCATAAGTTGAAAAATGTAAGATATTGTGTGGTCTCAAAGTAGAGACTCTTAGGTTAAGGTGTTGGTGTATAATTTGTGTAGGATGGACAACAAACACATTAAGAACACCACTCAACAAAAGGGAAATAATTGACCTCAAAGAAAGATCTCATTCATGGGAACAGGCCTTATTAGGAACTGTGTCATAGAAAGCTTGGTAAACTCAATCACGTTCCAAAAGAGAACTGTGGATTGGATAATTTGGTATATGGGAAATGTTGCAAACATTTGTCCTATATTCTCCTAAGAATTGAAGTTATTTCAGGATGCAAACATTTCTTTAGATATATGATTAAACATGTTTCCCTATGAATGAACCTTAGGTTGGACATTATACATGTATAACCTCTTTTGCAGCAGTTAGGTACAACATGTACATTTACAAATAGCAACCACCACATGTCTCAGACTTAAAGTGCTATTGAGAGGGACACAGATGTCTTTAAATGTGACAGGCAAACTAATACTTTTTGTAAACTGCATAATTTGTAATACATTTATTACAATTGTAAAGAATGTTTAACTCTCATTCTTATTGGAAGTCAAATTATGTGTTATGTGTTTTTGCCTGCGTGAATCTCAATCTTAGCTGAGTTATGTTTTTTCCCCCTTTTCAGATCTCGGATATCTACAACTTCATCAGTCCTCGACAGAGAGCAATATTCACTCAGAAATTCCATGAACTTGATACGGATAAAAACGGGAAGATTACTTTGAAAGAATTAACCAGGAAGATGCATAAGTGGGTGCCTAAGGAGGAGATCAAACATCTCATGAAGGTGAGGACAAAGTTGGGATCATCAGTTCTTGGGGAAAAACTACCAAGTTTTATTGAATTAATCACTTTCTTACATACGAAATGACTGACTGACTTACCGGTACTTACTTACTTACTTATTTATTGACTGACTGACTGACTGACTTGCTTATTTACTTACTTACATACTTACGTAGTTACTTATGTACTTACTTACTTACTTACTTACTTTCTTGATGTATTTATTTATTTATTTATTTATTTATTTGTTTTTTTGTTTATATATCTATTGATCTATTTATTTATTTATTCTTCTTATATTCATTTATCAATATAAATCTTTATTTACCACATTTATAAAGAGAACTTCAGGCTCAATTTAGGTTTCTTATTCAGTTTGCATTTTGTATAATAGGCACACTTTCATGCATAAAAGGTGTGAATGACTTGTTGGAACTATGAGAAGAGTATTGTATTTAGTAACAGGATTAAAGAGATTAGTTAATGCCCACTCTTAGTCTTCAGTGCATTTATTGTTCTGTGTAAATTGGCAAAGATCCAAGGCAAGGGTTATTGTTGTTGTTGTTGATGTTAAGATATTCAACAAAATATTGAGTGAGAATACTACAACAAATGTAATGCATAGCTATTTTACCTACCATTAATCAGGGTGACAGATTCTATAACTCTCAGTTAATGCTTCAATTTCTGAAAATATGCAAAAGAATCTTTTAAAAACTTTTAAAGTGTTATCATTGGAAGATGTATTTAAAGCATGTCCAAAAATCCCCCCAATATACAGTACAATTATGTAATAGAAATACGAATAATCAAAATAATTGAAACTTAAAACTGCTTTACCTGTTGGAGACGATTTGATTTCACTATAACACACATTTTCCATAGAACCCAACACAAGTTAACTCATGGTTAGTCTCCAACGGGTTATAATTAAAGTTAGTACATAAGTGAAAAAAAAGTAATAATATGAAATAGATAAAAGAATAAATTAGCAAAGAGATGGTAATAAAATAAATGTTCACAATAATAGGCAAAACATAATCTGTGAATAAATGAAAGAGTGAATGAACAAGGGAAGAAAAGGAAAAAATGGAACATAGTCTAGAGAATTTTATTTTATTTTCCATTGACAGGATTACGTGGCAAAAGAGTTTTGCTAAAGTGAAGGCAGATGATTTTTAATTAGAATGAAATGCAACAAAAAAAAAACCCATGATTGCAGCATGATAAAGCATCTCAAGAAGTGCAGTGCAGTTCTAATACATTATGTCTTAATGCACATGGTATAAAATTCTGCTGTTTGATTCTGTTTTTGAAGGTGTTTGATTTGAATAAGGACAAGACGATTGATGAGCGGGAGTTCGTCACGGTTGCAGCCCTGAATGACAAGTTGACGGGTTGGGAGATAGCTTCTGAAGATGCACCCCTGGAACTCAACCTGGACAAGCTGTCATGGCACATCACATCATATAAGGTGAGTTACCAATATTTTATGATGTTATCATCCCAGTCATTGTACAAAGGGATCAAACAAAATTCTGTGTGTCAGGACTGTGACCCCACATACTTGAATGTCCCAGGAATTGTTGGCATTGTGATGACAGTGCTAAATTCATGGGGCGTGTTTACGGATACCGGTAAAAACATTCCTGCTTATGAAAACAACCCACCACAACCGTATCAGAAAGTGGAGGATAGCATGTAATTCTTTATACATTAACAGGTGAATGACAGTTTGCTATATCAGTTCAAAAGCATTTAAAGCTACAAGGGGGGGGAGTATTTTTGGAAAATTTTGCACTCCCCCCCAAGATTTTGGCTACTTGGCTGTGAAAGGATATGATTTGACTATGAAACTGGTTTCCAGTTGATCTGAGACGAATTTGTTTGCTTGTTATGTCACTGTTTGGCCATAAAGTTCCTGTCACCACCCGAAGATTCTACTCTGGCACCTCCCCTGCCCATGAGCTGAAACTTACCAATGAACCCAGATAGTTGGTAAATTGTCTGATATCTTTCCCATCCCATAATTCTTTTCAGGAAATGTTTAAAGTCGTCAACCAAAATTTAGAAGCTGAAAATCAAAATAGTATGCAATTCCAAATTGTTGTAAATCATTCAATGTCTTTTCCGTCTCATAATTCTCAGGAAATGTTCGAAGTCGTCGACCAGAATCAAAATGGCCGACTCTCCATAGAGGAGATCATGACGATCGTCTCGCTGTCGGCCGGCATCGAGATCGGCACCGACAAGGAAATCGTGCAACACGTCTACGACACCATCGACCGCGACGACAACGGGACCATCGACTTTGTTGAGTTTCTGTCCTACATCCCGTTCTTCCTCAAGATCCACCAGCAGATCGTCGGGAGACCGGTCACGTTTGACGAGATCGATAGAGCCAGGAAAGCTGTCAAGGAGGCCATGGGAAGATGATCCTGGTTAATAGGTCTCAATTCTCCTTTGGCAAAGAAGGTAGAGAGTGCTATTGCCCAACAAGTACGTCCGTGTATGCCTGCGCAGATTGCGTTGTTGTTCCTCTGGGTCGGTAAACTTATTCTTGTTCAGGCCTCGACAAAAACTTTTTTTCCTGCCCAGTCAGGCACTTGAAATTTAGATTCAAGTCCATGACAAGTAATATCCAAATGCCCAATCTAGACGCAAGTTGTTTTTGTCATTCGATCATTACAAAAAAGCGGTGCCCAATCGGACAGGTTCCATTTCATTCTGAGTGTCCGACCACGATTTTCAGGTGCCCTAGGCACTTGGACACCCAGGTATGTCTAGCTCTGCTAGTTTTTATAGACATTACACAGGGACATCTGCAAACTTCTTGATTTTACCAAATAACGTTCGAGTGTCACAAAATTGCTTTATGATTTCATGTGACCATTACATGTAGTATCACAATTTGTTTTGTGTGTACACTACAAATTTTAACATGACATTTTACGGGACTTTTCAGTTGTCAACCTATGTTTAGGTATAGTCAACCAGAAGTTTGTTTGTCTAAAGTTATCTTGGATAAGCGCGCCCTGTACTGCTGAATGCCTTGTATGCGATACTAAAAATTACAATATGTGTGCTGTTTTTTCATTAGACGACACCTGAATCAAATCCTGTCATGCGATTGGTGGAATTTCTATCGCATGACCTGGAAAAAAATAATGATAGATGGTACTGGACTTTAGTAGCTCTTTGGAGACTAAGAATGAGATATCTCAGGCTGGGATCTATGGAGAATGTGTGTTATATTGAAATCAAATTGTCTCCATTGGGTTGAGTAAAATGGTAATGTATGTTTCCAAACCTTATATAGATTAAAGGTAGTGGATCTCATTTGCAAACATCCCCGCAGACCAGAAAAAGATAACCCATGCCCTTAGGCTATTGATGATGGGCATGTCTGTGAAATCTGGGGGTCAGTGATTGCCTAGAATTTGAAAAATGCAAAAGAAAAACAATAGCCGTTTAGTGTACGTTCTAAGGTAGGATTTTTTTTCTCGCGAGAAAAAATTCAAATCTGAGTCTAACGGTCACTATAATTCCACTAAAACTGAGTTTCTAGCTTTTATATTTTGCTAAAGGTTCCCAGATGGCATTTTCTTCTAAATGCCATTGTATTTACACAATGTTCATTTTTAGGCATGCAAGAGATCCCCTGCCTTTATACCATTGGCTTGGCAACATCAATCTTATGTATAGAGAAATCAAAAGATATATTTTAATTATGTATAATTAATTATATATGATTGTAATTTTGTTTTCTTGACTGAGAGATGTATTTATTAGAACAAGTAATGTGAAAATACTACAACTACCATTCTATAAGTTATCAAGATATGTATAACTTGACATAATACAGCATTTACTTCATTATGTTCTAGCCACAGACAAGACCACTTTGGCCATTCCAGAAAACCTTCAGTTAAGTCTCCGCATATGGTATTCCTACAATGTCTTCAGGGATTCTTATTTGTGCCTGCCGTTTTAGTGAAACTTTCAATGACTATAAATGCAACAATGTTAACAAGTGTGTGTAATGGTCAATGAAAATTGTTCTTCATTGTTTAGAATTGTGAGAGATCTTTGTGTAGCGACACAGAATACATGACTCATTTGAAGGTTTTAATGCAATTAATAATTGTCTGAACTGCAATTTTTCAGGATGTCATTTTATAAGCTACTCAGAGAAACTGGTAGCGATGGAGAATTATGTAGCTCAAATTTTATTTTAAAGTTGAAACATTGTAAAAGTGGCTGTAATTAAAAAAGGGTGAACCCAATACATGTAACGATCGATCAGTACATGATTGGGCAGTACATGTATGTTGTAGTTCAATGTATTCAAACCTGTATACGCATACAAAATTTGTCTTGTATTATGTCTTTTGTGATGACTTGATATTGAATTCTTACGTATAACTGGCTATTATTTGCCTGAAATACAGGATTTTGTCTGTGAAATATGTTATTATCAGTGGTGGAATCAATATATGGCTGATCTTATTGGCGTGGCATAATTTTATAATGAATTTTGTTCCAAATTGCTGTATGAACTGCATTGTCTTCAGCATTTTGTAGATTCCAAATAGTATGACGGGAGTTAACATTGATATGTATATTGTGGCTATGAATACTATTATGTCCTTGGACAGAAAAGAATAGTATTATGTATTTATAATTCATTCTCTGTCCAAATTATATCTTTCTTGTTTTTTGGCCAAGGGTGGGAGTGTTGTGTGTTCCACTCACAGCAAACACTAATGCATTCCATTGTCATTACTCTTATTTCATGACATCTCTATACCGAGTTAGATATATCGTAGTGAAACTTACAGGGGATGTCGTCGAGGCCGGCAGTTCGAGTCACGAGGCCGCTGGAAAAATATGTTCCCATAGACTTTTGGTAGCACGTGACTCGTCCGAGGCCAAGCCAAGGTCCAAAGCCGGCAAAATCGGTCTCGAAGCTGGCCTCGACTACATCCCTGAATTATGATATTGTTTGTACCACATAGTGCACTGCCTTGGCCGGATGTGTACTACTGAAATGATGAGTGACATAGTTTGTTGAATTGGAACAATAGATTGTGAAATCCTTTTTATTGGCTGTAATAATTTTTTGATTCTCATTTAAGCAGAAAAGAAAAAAAGAAACAATACAAATATACAACTTTAAGTATTGAAGGTCTGTTTTTCCTATGCATTATCATAAAAAAGAGATTATGTACAAAGTAATGTAAATATAATATATTTACATCATTACATGTTACTATTGTTTGCGTGTGCACAATATAAGATTGTGTTTTATTTAAAATTGGTTTGTCTAATTATCAGTTAAAAATGAAAAATGTTTTGAGATTCCATTGGCTCAATGGATGTGAAAAAGTGATATTGCTTTGGTTTCTGCAATTTACGTGATGCGTTCTCATGGCGGCTGGCGGATTGGTCATAATATAGCGAATAAAAAAATTGGGTGCATTTGGTGCAAAATGTAAAGTATTTCTGTTTTGTGGACATAAAACTATCACAAAATATTGAAGATATTAAGTTCGCTAAGCTCATCAAATTATATTTTATACAGAAAGTGTCAGTCACTCAATTATGTAGTAAGGCTAGCTGGTAGGGACGGATGTTAGATTGTTTATATGACGCAAATGTGGCAGTTAACAAAAATTTGCACACTACGAGCAAACTGTCACCGCAGCACAGCCAAAGTGACAGTAGTGTCATAAATTGTTAATTCATTCATCAGTACTGAAAACGCAGATAAACCTTCCTTGTTTTTCTGTGTTTCAGCTGGTAACACAATGTAGGGTTGTGGTTTCCTTTCAAGAAACATAAAGGCTTCCATTTACGGCTACTTCCCGCTAGAACAAGTCTTGGTGACCGGCAGTTTTCTTTCTTTGTATCAAAATTTGTTATAACAAACAGTGAAATTAATAAAGATATATACAGTGTGTCCCAGAAAAAAGAAAACGCGGATTTCATGGCAAAATATTTATCATAATGGCTAATTTCTTCATGAGTTAGGATATGATTGTAAGTCTCTGTACCTCTCTTTCATTGATACATAACCTATTTACTTCCGTGAGGCATTAATGAATTAAACAAATGGATAGTTGGTGCTACGAAATTTATTTGCACGCGCATATTCATCTTGAGTCTTTCATGGGCAGTAAAATGTAATTATGTTTTAAGAAACAAAAGCGATGACATAAAAATTTTATAATTTCTTCTTGATCTGACACCTCATCCGCGTAAAAAATGATAATGTATCCGGAGAACTAAGTACAATTAAAATAGCCTGTTTTTAGCGTGATATTTAGAATAATGCATATCGAGAACTTGAAGAGGGCGAACACATAGGTTCACGCACGGTCTGACTACACAACTATCTTGCTCGGCTCGCACAGTAAATACATTGTTGTTCGAAAGGTATATCTTGGTTGGGCTGCCAAATCCAGGAAATAGGGTTAATGAATTCATTTTGTGGAACATTTCTGAAACAACATCTTTCAAATTGTTTTTCTCACTGATACAGTTTGCTTTATTTTTCACAGAATGTGGTATCATATGAAGAAGATAAAATGCCTTTCAATGATGTCTTCAATGTCGAAGATATCTGAATATCACATGACATTTTGGAATTTCAATTTGCTCGTCAAATGATTTCATGACTGTGTCGTTCTTATGCTCTTGCCTCAGCATCGTGAAACGGGAATCGATGTGACTGTACAAATTAAAGAAGAGAAAATTCTTTCACCATGTACGATTTTCTTTTCATATTTGTTATTAAGATGATCACAATTTTCCTCATCAATCTCGGGTTCTTTTTTCTGGACATCACGTAGAAATAATTTGGAGACCTGCATTACTTGATGTAAAGAACCTGTGTTCAGTTCGTAGACAGGAGTGCACTGTATGGATGGGGGCGGGGGTTACTTAAATAATAAGTAATCGTGTAGCACCTTGCAATTGTGTAAACATCAGTCGGCATTAATTTACCGTGTGGAGTTGGACAGATACAACATGTGTATGCTGTATCCATGTGTTTGGCACCATAAAAATCTATATATTAATTTGTATACTTATGCTTGAAAACTGTCTGTTCATTTTGATATCTAGCTGCTTATTGAGAAAAATATCCAAAATTAAACTATTCGGCACTCAACAAGGCATACTGTATTCTCACATTTATAAAATGCTTCTTCTGTGAACGTTGTTATGGTGTACAAAGCCACATCAATTTAGTTGTGTGATGAATTGTTGGCTGTCATTTCTTCTTTAAAACTGTCCATTATCAGACATTATGTTTGAACTTCTACTTGTCCAATCATGTCGCAAAGATATTGTACATAATGCTGTTATGTTCATCGTGCCATATTGTTGATAGTAGACTGAAGTATGCATAGACAGGCATTTTCGGCCAATTATTCAGACTGTTGCAGTTGTAAAGTGGTTATACCCTGATGTATGTGAACAATGTATGTTGCAGAAAATGTAAAGTAAAGTAAAGAATAGAATAGTTGAAGCATAAAAAAAAATAATAGTGAAGTTCTGGGAAGACTTCATTAATATTCAGAAAAATGAACACAGGAATTTTATTGAACCTTTGTCGACCCACGGAGGCAATGAGGTATGTTGGCTGGGGTGTATGAAATCGTGTTATATTGAAATCAATATCATCGCAATGGTTATACATAGCAAGTAAATTTGGGTTTGTGATGCATTCAAAATTGTTGATTGCAGGGCTGTCCGAAAGGCATATTTTTATTATTATTGTGGAATATTATTTGAGGTGATTATTGCAGAGAAAGCAACATATACCTATATTCAAACGCATTGGCATTTTCAGCTGGAATTTTTCTTTAGTATTCAAGATGCTACTCTGACTAACCAGTTGCGTACGAGAACGTATGTGCATGGCATAATTCTAGGGATCACAAAATCTCGCGGCACAAAACTACCATTACTTTAACCATTTATAAAATTTAAAGGATATGTACGCACAGTGGAGCACGGTACATCTACATAAATATTTATTTTTCAATCGTTTGTTACTTAGATTCAATAAAGTTTTAAATCACTGCCAATGGCATCAAGGCCAAATAAATTGTGTGCTAAAAAATTTCAAGTAACAAATATGTTGACGAGAAAGGGTGTTGTACATATATTTGAACATTTAATATTTATCTCTAAAATATTAATTGATTGAAGCGATGTGTTAAGACAAAAATACGCTGTTTTTTTTTTGGGGGAGTGGGATCAGAAGGTTGGATATGTAATCGATTGAGACTACTGTATTACTTGAGGCAAAATGTAGCTGTATTTTTATTTACCGTTGGAATTAAACTGCTGGTGAATGAAATAAAATTAACATGAAAATGAATGTACATCAGCTGTACCTCACGTCTTCTCCAGAAGTTACATCTAATTCATTCGCTTTGTAAATATGAATAATTCAGCAATAAGTTTATCTACTGATATTCCATAATCAAATTTGCTTGATGTTCTGAATGGACAGTTCTGGGAAAAATCTATTTATGTGCGTGTGGGTGGCATGACTAAGTGTGTTTTTAAAATAGGTTCATACAGGTACGGGGATTCCTACAATCCCGAACCAGGCTACCAGCAACTCTCACCCACAACGTAGCGAATGTTTGTGGTTTGTAGATTCGCCGCGACATAAGTGTCCGAGAAGGGTGTTGTGGTTGTGTGCGATTTGTAAATGCTGCCAAACGGACTTAATAAGTAATTGAACTTGGCCACATTCAGACTGGGAACGCATCCAGAAATGGGATGGCAGCTTTTTAAACGGCAGGTGGCAAACGATTGCAAAGTGATAAAGCGATCGATGAGGGTGTCATCATTTTTTCACTGGCACGAAAATGCCACCGATTGCAGATAAATACACACAAAATTTTAAACCATGGGTGACCCTGTTTGGAATGAAGTGTGTCCTTAATCTGAGTCGATATAAGCACACCAGGTTCCTCCACTTCAAATCTGAATCAATTAAAAATACATCCGTGATTGAATGGCGAAAATATTGTATGTGTGTGTGTCTGTCTTATTGTGCGTGTGTGTTGTATTTGTGGTGTCTGTGTGTCTGTATTGTGTGGTGTGTTTGGTGTGTGTGTTTGTGTGTGCTGTGTGTCGTGCATAGTGTTGAGTGGTACGTGGTGGGTGGATTAAACGTACAGTACACTGTAAACTGTAATTAGATCAGCTGAATAATAGCACATAAATGAATACATCCGTTTTTCTCCACTCCTCCACGAATCAAAGGCTTAAAACGAAAGATTGTACAACAATCTGAGACAACATCATGCTCAATACATACGAGTATACATAAATCAGCAGGAAGATTTTTCTGTAATAACTATTGTATTACAAACAATCCCAATTTCACAAAGTGAATACAGTTCAAATTTGTACTGAGAAGTACACATAATTACTACAATTATGTATGCTTATCTTTGTAACATGGAATTGGATCTTGCGTGAACATAGTGAAATTAAATCAACCCACAAAAAAAAGTTTGGCTGACCAGAATTTTCAGTGCAAGTCCTCATAAAGTATGGTATTGTCACACACGAAAAAAATATCAGAAAACAATTATTCGGCAATTAAGAAATTTCCAAATGTTGATTTGACATATCTAGATTTGATATACATTCAGTATGTACATTTAATGTACCTACTATAATGGTGAAAATGTTGGAAAAGCTCGCCCCCCCTTTCGGTTTCAAAACCATGTTCTGCAAAACGAGTCAAAATGGAAGCTTTCAGAGCATACAATGTTCGGAAGGCATTACTAGATGATATACACAGTAGGAGAAAATGTATGTTTTCACATCATTTACCAAATTGACATTTGCTTTAGTCTAGAGATCGAGTACTTGATTTGCACACGCCCGACTGAGTTAATCAACAAATAAGCTAAATTATCATATGTACATATCTAAAGCATCACATAATCTTTCACCCTTCACAAAAGCTTGGGGCTGAAAAAAATTGGTTTCGTGAAATTTAAGCATGCCAAGATTTGTTAAGAAGTGTTGGGTGATGAGTTGAAGGCAGAGTAAATGTAAAGTAATTCATCAGACCACTGTAATCCAAATACTTGACCAGCAGTAAGCAATTCGCTGCCATAGGTCGTGACGATCACCCGAGCAAGCCAGCCGCAACCTGTTACTGGTACACGATGCCGCAGTCGGTGTACACATCTGAACGCGGGCCGTGAAGCGCTCGGCTTTGCCGCTCGTGTCAGCGGAAGAGATGTTTATGTTTCAGAGTAATTATCTCTGAAGCGCGGAAAAAATAGAATTCAGGTACAGGAGTGTGTTCTCAAGACAACTATCCTTGTAATAAATGCTGCTTTTAGTACAGATTGTTGGATTTGAAGGGGATAATTTCCAGGATTCATGGCGAAGTGTTCAACCCGGTGTTACACAATGCAAGTAACTAGCAGTAAAAAAAAAGTACGCTTACTGGCAATCGAGACCAGATTTGTATGCGGTAGTGGTTTCTTCGGTGAATCAAAATAACTGCACTTTGGCCTCACTGTTATTTTTCACACGCCTCGCAAAGCATGTTGACGCATTTTTTCAGGCTTAAGTTTTGAATGAAAATAATAAATATTTTATTTGGTTCTTAACTTCGACTCTGAGCCGTTCGTGTAACTGTATGAGTGATACGTTGTACGGAAAGTGCGTGAACCATTGTCAGGAAGTGAGCGTGCCGATCCAGTTAACATCATACTTTTGCAGCGAGGTTTGTGAGCAGACTGTAGATGTATACTTTAACCATTTCATTAGCATGGGCACTAATCTGACCATGCGTCATTACTTAGCAAGTGTTAAAACTCCATGTATAAAAAATTGTGCAGATAAATTGAATTCACAACTCCGAGATTAATATAAATGTGATGAAGACTTTTACATTGTCAAAGGATATGACTGTTTTTATTGTAGTGTTGGCCTACTAAAGGAAAATTTACAATCATAACATCTAATTTTGAACTTATAATCAGAAATAAATATATGCAAATATAAATTTAACGTAACGTATTGTACCAAAACTCATTAAGGCTGCTTGCTGATATTTTGTATTTAGAAGAATGAATGTGGTCAAATTTTTAACAACATAGAAAATGTATGTGTAGTGTGCACTCCGGCCTACTGCAGGACGAGATATTCTCAGCACTGAAACACAAGCGGACTGAATTCACGGACAAGATTTTATTAATACTGGTGTATAGACACGTGCTGTTCAACTTGACTTACTTTACCTAATTGCATAGGACAGTGGTGTCCTTGACTCTCGCTACTATAGTCATCCCGTCTCCATTGCGTCTTCACTGTTCAAAAATAAGCAACATAGTCATACTTTATCTTGATATTTAGTGTAGGAGGTAGCGAAAAAGGATTCGTCAGGTGCTAAAATGTAGTCTCTTTGATGTTAGGATGTTTCAACCGTCAATTCGTAGGAAAGCTGAAGACAGGTTTGGATATTTTATAACATTTTGGTGCAACAAATTTTCACGTTGTTCTGCGAAATAGTAGAGATTTTTTGCTTTAATAACAAACATACTATGAAAACAACTGGCGTGACCAAATTGTTTCCACATTCACTCATAAGTTGTATCGTGAAAAAATATTGCAAATGTACACTCATCCATTTCATGCCAATTTTCGACACGTTTTCCCAGGGCTTCGCCACATGAACTTTTTTTTCAAACTTGCCCTATGGCAAGTAATAATTATCATTTTTCAGATTTTTCTTGCCCGAAATTCGAAAATAAACAATGGTAATAACATTAGCAAATGATTTCTCATTTCAACCCCAGTCCCACCCATCAAAGACCATATAAATACGCAATAAAGCAACTAGACATACTTATATTTCAAATCTGGAGGTGTAAACGGTGTGATTTATGCAATTTACAGAGTCTTAAATTGAGTATAAGAACAAAATAATGATGAACATATAGTATTTTAAGTTAAATTAACACAAAATGAATATTTTTGTTCATTTTTGGTAAGAGTTTTATGGTTTGGCTATTCATAATTCAAATTTTAACATATTTGAGTTTTACTTGCCTGACATGACAATTTACTTGGCCCCGGGCAAGCAGGCAATGATAGTGTCCGAGCCCCAGCTTTCCATCAACCCAATCCAACAATTATATTTTAGATATTATCAATTTCAAATCTAATTTCTTTGATAACTAAAAAATAGTGGCCTCAGGCGTGCCAGTTTGAGTAATTGTCATTTATACTATCATGATTTTGCCTATTTACTATTCGATTCGTCAAGTAAGCGAAGACTGTGCGTTACATATTATTTGTGTATTGTACAGCGACAATATTATTATAAAAAATTCCTTTCTTTGAAAGTGATAGTTATAGTGCACTCTCGTTATAAGAAGTCTGGGACGAATAAAATTTGTTCGTTATAATGCAATTTCTTTATATCAGAAGTTGCGAAAACAATAGATACAGGAAATCAAGATATGGGACAGAGATTTTGTTTCTTTCAACAAAAATTGTTGTTATAATGTGTTTATAACGAGAGTGCACTGTAATTAGACAGTCAACCAGAATGCTATTGTTTTGGCACTGCAGTGAGATCTAGTTGCAGGCCATATGGAGCATAGTTTCGCATGCAGCAGCTGTCAAACATCCAGTTGAAGGCTTGTGAAAGTTTTGTGACTCCAGTGTGTAAATAGGCTTTTGGCATTAAGCGATCAATGGTGTGACAGGTATAACCACTCAAGAAGTTGTTATCGTGACTGCAATTCCCAGCTACACGCAAAACAGTGACTAGATTTTCAGTGAAATAATGAATCATGTTTGTGCCAGCATGGTAATTTCATAAAGTCAAATAGTGTATAACATTCTATGAGCCAATCAACACAACCAATATACGCAAGTGAGTCTTGCCTCGAAATGGTCATGTAGGTAGTCAGCAGCCCACTTACTGGCATGAATGTAAGGTGTGTCAACAATGGTGAATGGCGATGATGTACATGTATATGCATGTTTCTATCATTATTTTTTCAAGATGAAAGAAATATAATAGAGGATGTAAATAATGGATTCAAGTGCAGCATTACCAGAACTTTTTACATAAAATACATGCTGATAAAAATTTATGAATTAAAATTGGCTTATCTTCTGGCGGAACTACGTTCCAGACACCGAGGCATGTTAATACGCGTTCCCCAAACAAAATCAGCAAAATCAGTGTTTCTGCCTACTGTTGTCTGTACATTTCATCTTGCTAGCTGCTGGTGGTCTGGATGCCAACTACAAAGTATCTCGTGCCAAAGAACTGACTGTGCGAGTAGCAATCTCCTAACAGTTAGCTTTAGGAGGTCCTCGTAACGTCAAGGTTTTGTGTATGGCGCGGGGCAACACGTGCTCCTATAAAGCTTCTGCCTAAAGCTCTACTACTCGTCACCTCAGTTGCTTGCATTTGTGGTGTGGGGCGTGCGG